>QKQZ01004631.1:0-11041 GCA_003595255.1 Solenopsis fugax | reverse complement strand
AAGAAATCTACAATCAAGTTTCAACTATAAAAGCACAAAAATAAGTGATAAAATGTAAATGCGAAATTTGAGGAGCAAATTTTTACACTTTCATATTTTTAAGGATTTAAATAGCATTTTACAAATTTAAAATGTTTGGAATTGTATAAAGTACACAAAATTATAATTTTTTAAACTCTTTTAATGAAGATGTTAGGTTCGAATATTTACGTTTTGCATAAACATAATCTTACTTTTTTTTCCTAATATTGGATGTGACTGCAGCTTATATATACATATTATATAAAGATTTCACAAAATATTATCTATATTAATTATGTGACTGTCAAGAAACATTGCTCAAAACAGTTTCCTGGTTTCAAAATAAATATCGAACCACAGAGTTTAGCAATTGTCTTATTAAATATTATAAAAAGCGTATTTTACAACTTATCTTTCTGTATTTTTACAAATCTCTAATTAGTATTTTCTTTCATCAGAAATCTTTATAGTTATAGTTTCCCAACAGTTTAGTGCATACTTACATATGCATGATCAGATTAGTTAATTTCTATTTTATGGAAAAACCAGGGAAGGGAAGTAACGAGTTACAGTAAGTAACGCCGTTATTCCTGTTCATTACTGTTTTATAATACTTTTTTATAATTTGGAAAATTGTAACATTATAATATAATTCAATTTTACAATTTACCATAATGGTAATAGTAAGGCCAGGGTTAGAATATCATTTTTGACAGTTAACTCGTTATCATTATGCATTACTCATTGAAAAATACTAACTTGTAATTTTACTCGTTACGTAACGAGTTAAAGTACTTTTTGCGTTACATTTCCTCGTTACATAACGAGTCAACTAACGAGTTACTTTTTTCAATGAATATTGCATAATGACAAATAGTTTGTTAAAAGTGATTGTTTTTCAACTCTAGCGTTATCATATTACCATTGCATAATAAAAAATTCTAACGTCATTACTAAATCGTTATTATAAAAAAATAAAAATATTGATAAAGTAACGATAAAGTAACGAAAAAGTAATAATTTCCCATCGCTGGGAAAAACTGTAATCGAAGTGGCTTCTTCCCCTAACTGGCATCTTCTCCTGACTTATCTTATATTAAAAATTTCTAATTTATGTTTCATTGAAGGAAAGGTGGAAGGATCGAACAAACTTATGTGATAACTCAATATTTGTATCATGTTATTATATCATATGTACGTATCGAACTGTAAATATATATAAAAAATAATGATTGCAGAAAGTTTTGGCAAAATGAAATTCGTTATTTTCGCTATTTTTATTACGATTGCTATAGCTATGGTTGCTTCCCAAGCAACAGAAAAAACATGTATTCATACGGGAAAACATGTAAGTATTTCGATTGCATTTATATTACACAAATAAATAGTCATTTTTACAAAGTAGACGAAAAAACAAGAAATTAAATTAGAATTAAAAAAGTATAAATTTATATTTTGTTTTTTATATGATTCATACTTATTATAAACTTATTATATCCAAATATTGTTTTAAACCTGCGTCTGTGTAAATGCAATATTAAGTATTATAATATTAATTTTTAATATTAAATAATATATCTCAAAATATTATATTTTAAATATTTTAGTGCCAAACAACTCAAGATTGCTGTGATGGTTTGAAATGTACGGTTAATCCCGGTAATTTATCCCGTCAATGTTTGCCAACAAAGAACAGGCGGCATACCACCACCACGGTTGAATACACGACTTTATAATCCCAAGGATTCCTGGGTCACATATTCACCAAACATGAAAAAATATTGAAAGAATGATTACTTAGAACTTCTTTATATCTAACCAAGAATACTAATTAATATCTCTTTCTATTTAACCTTGGCGCTATTTTTCTTTTACATATATGTATATATATATATATATATATAAGAACAGACTATTTAAATAAAAACATTCAAGAGCAAATCAATTCTTTGTTTTATTAATTAACAATTAATTTTGCACATACACATACTACACGTACTACACATACTACACATACTACACATACTATACACACACACACACACAAACACACACACACACACACACACACATACATACATACATCCGCACGTGCACATACACACGGGGTGACCCACAACTCGTGACTGAAATTTTAATAACGTATTCGTTACTTAAAAATAAGACGAAAATGTCGAGACTATAATTCTTTTTAAATGAGAAGTATTTACAGTAGGCGAATCAGGTAGTCTAAAGTTCGCGTTCAGTGACGGTACTGTGACAATGAGTTTTCTTGCGCTTTTGTAAACTTGTTATTACATTGAAGTAATTACGATAATATTGAAATGTTTTATTAATTAAATCATATTTAAACATTAAATCATACTTAAATAAGTACATTGTACATACATCGTGACAATGTCATAATCGTATAAAAATATTACAAGATATTAACCCTTAAACACGTAAGTGGGTTAGAGAGACTCCATATGGGACCATATGAAGCTTCGAACGCTTACTGTGTAAAGACAGAAAAAAATAGGAGGTTCAGAGTAGGAGGTAAAAAAAGCTTGAAATCTCCTCTTTCGATTGATATAGTTGATCAACTTTATTGGTCAACTAGAATTCGAACGGCAGCAAAGTTTGGTTAGGGTCTGTGAGACTAACATAATGTGTGAGTAAAACTTTTTTTGTGAGTATTTTACATAAAAAAACTGCACAAAACACGTTCAAACAGGTCCGTTCGCGGATATTACTCGTATATACTCTGTCTAAAGTTAGAATACTATATAGTGTTGTAGGAAAAGGAGCTTTTCCGAAATATATCATGAAACACATTAATTTTCAATTTTAGACACGAATTAATCAAAAATACCTCATATTCGCCTTGTTATATAAGTATATTTTTTAATAGAAATGACAATGATATAATTTTTTTTTGAAAGTATAACTCTTGAGCTTTAAAACGCCGTATTGTAAAGTCCTTAAAAGTTTTTTGTTGCAGAAATATGATTTTTTTAAAAAAAGTGGATTTTTAGATACCCAAAAATACCTCATATTCTCCTTGTTACATAATTGTACTTTTTAAAAGAAATGACAATGGCATAATTTTTTTTTGGAAGTATGATACTTTAGCTCTAAAACATCGTATTTGAAAGTCCTCAAAAGTTTTGTTGCGAAGATATGATTTTTTGAAGGAAAAGTGGATTTTTGACCAATTTCTCATTTTTGCTTAATGATTTTTCATTTATAACTTCACAATAAATTATTTTTCGGCAATGCCGTGTGCAGTCACATTTCTGAGATTCTGAACTTTCATTAAAAAAAACTGTTAAAAATTTTGATTGTAGTCAAAGTTATAGCTTCTCAAAGTTGAAAAAGTCTCTCGGACCCGATAAAGTGTTTCCATATTTTACAGGATCGGTGTGTTTAAGGGTTAAGAATAATTATAATGAATTGTCAAAGTTACGAGATAGATAACTTCAGAGAAGAGGTAAACGTATTTCATACCATTTGACAATACTTAATGAAAAATATGTTGATAAGGACGCAAAATTCTTTGACAAATAATTCCATTTCCATTGATATGAAATGATACTTCATATCATTACACCATACTACGAGATTTATATTCCCCGATAGTCACATTGTGCGAATATTATTGTATAATAGTATCATTACTATATTATAAAATAGCATTGTATAATAGCACAAATTGATGAAAATTTTGAATCATTGCGCTAAGATGATACATTATAACGCAGCAGTTTTGTCAAAATAAAGTCTTTAAATAACATTGATCAAAAATCAAATAAATCTAAAGGAATATACAAATTTTCAAGAGTTTTCTCACCATTCGGGGATCGTTTTATTTTTACACTTTCTTATGAATTTTTCTTTTTATTTAATATTCGTAATTTGTCACGTGCAATTACCTATTTTTCCTAAAGATTAAGTTTCGAAGCGATGTAGTGTCACTTTGACCGTATGAGTAATAGCGTTTGCAACGTCAATAGTATTCATTAACCAATGAAAACGTTAGAATAAAAGCGTTCAATAAAAGCATTCAGTTAATACAGTTGCCTTCAGCTATTAGGGTGCTATTACACGTGTCGTACGACAAATCTTTTAAGCGTGTTGATTGGCTGCAGAATAGAAAATTTTCCGAGTCTCTAGAAATTTTATATCCTGCAGCCAATCAACACGCTTAAAAAATTTGTCGTACGACACGTGTAATAGCACCCTAAGATGCCATTTTACAGCTTCACTGGGCTGCGTTCGAAAATTCTACTCGTCGGGTAGAGTAACTTTGAATGACCAATTAGAACGAAGAAATATTAAGATTTCTTCATCCTGATTGGTCACTCAAAGTTACTCTACCCGACGAGTAGAATTTTCGAACGCAGCCCTGGCGAATACTCCTCACTCCACCAAAGTGTAAAGAAGCATTGCTTCCTTCATTCTGTTCAGCGCAGTCACCGGTACTAATTTCAGATACTCTAAGAGAACGGTGCTCTCTTAGGCAGTTTCTTTTAGTTCGGCGTGCTTTCGTTTGTAATCATTGAGTCTAGTTTAATTTTCATCTTCCGCTTTGTGGCTTCGTTGCTTTGTCGCTTTTTCATCTTTTTTATCAGGTAAGACAGAATGTATAAAATTTTTAATTCTAAAAAATGCTTCATGTATAATAAAATCAGGCTTGGGTAACCAAGATAGCAAGCTTTCAGCATACTACCATCAATTTGGTAAACGTGCATCGCATGAGTTGCTATATTTTTCTAGGAAAGTGGCTTTCAATTTATAATGGTTATTTACAACAAGTTTGGAAATTTTATTGGGATTTTAACTCGTGTCCAATATGGCCGCCTCAATAAGGATATTTCACTTCAATGTTCACACTACACACTCAAATAAGAGTATGTATTGTGAACATTGACGTGGAATATTCTTATTGAGGCAGCTATAGTTAAAATCCCAATATTAATAAATTCCATACGATATTGTCCTTCTTCTTCTTGGCCTTTTTTGGCTCCAACAGAGACAATATTGTTCTCCAGTTGTCTGGGAAACTAGTCTCCTTCCCGTTGCCTTCAGGTAGCCAAGATGAGGTTATCGCTAGCGAACCTTTGTTGCATGAAATTGTACTTATAGAATGTGATCCGAGAGAGTGTGTTCTAAGTAGTATCTTTAATCTTTATCCTCTTTTTTCAAGCTGACTGCGCACGCGTAGTTAACAGGAGTGGGAATAGTACAATCTCGTGAAGAGTATTAGGCCGGTATTACACGTATCGTATGACAAATTTTTTAAGCGTGTTGATTGGCTGCAGGATAGAAAATTTCTAGAGATTCGAGAAGTTTTCTATTGTGCAGCCAATCAACACGGTTAAAAATTTTGTCTTATGTACTACACGTGTAATAGTACCCTGGTCGGTGCAGATAAAATGGCCGATTTTTAATTTAAATTTTAGACAAATTTAAAACTTGTTTTATTAATCAAATTTGTATTTATCTGTATAATTTAATGCACTGTAATGTCAATGTAATACAAGTGCATCAATGCCTTTCTTAAAAAAAATTAAAATTACGTCATCATTTACGGAGGATGCATGCCCACGAGGTAAAATATCGTTTGTGTTTCCAGACTGAAACTTTTCAACGTCGTTCTTTTACTTACAGTATCTTCCTCAAATGCAGTATTAATGTTACGCATGCCTCGGATGTAGTATGGCCAAGTTTGAATTCGTACAAGTAAATTATACGAATTTCTTTATTTTCCATCATGGCGTTAATGCAAACTTTTAGTACTAACAGTAAAATATATAAATAAGATTATGCACTATAAATGACGTGTGGACCATGTACTTTTCACACAATATACATACATCGTCCTCTGTACAAAAGAAAAGAGATCTATAGGGGTGGAAATTTCAAAATACTGAAAGAGGACATTTTTTTTGGAACGACCTAATATATTCGTGCTAAATTTGTATACTTGGTTTTTAATATCACGTTTTGTTACAGTAATTTTGAAAACCATAATAAAATACATTAATATTCATTTATACGTAAAATTAATATATATTTGCTGAAAATACTGTTTCAATATCTTAAAATATAATTTTATATGTATAATTTTATAATTCACAAGGAAATATTCGTGCATTAATTGTTGGAATATAAATAATTTCGTAATGTGTCATAAATTATCAAATGAATACATGTCTCGCGAAATATTTTTTCGATTAAAAAGAATAAGTTTCAAAATATATACAAATAAATTAATGGATTAAAAAATGTATAATCCATTTAAATCATTTTTCGTTTATTGGGAATGCCGGCATTAACTTTCAAAACTAATAACTCAAAAAACATTATTGAAAAAATAATTTATTATACCGTTTTGAAAAATTCTCGAGATAAGCTACAAAAAATGCAGTGAAAAATATGTAGAGATATGTATTTATAAAATTAATTGTGACCTTCACAAGGTAATATACAACATATAGTGCGTCACTTAAAACTGTAAAACATCTGTATGAAATATTATTCTCAAAAATGCTTTGCTTTCGAAATATTTGACCGTTTTCGGACATTCTGAACATGCACTCTATATGTTAAAAAAATACTAAAAGATTATTAATCTTTATATTGTTACGTCCCGGCCAAGTTCGGCTGCCGATGAGGCAGTGCGCGCACTTTTTGGCGAGACTGGCTGTATTCGAAACTTAAATTTCGGGGACCCCACAGCCCAGGGGCGGATCGCGTGGCCGGATTTGCCGGCGGGCGGGCCCGATTTTACCGCGAATCGAAGATGGAAGGGGTGAGGTTTCTTTTACAGAATTGTTTGTGAAAGGGTTACTATAGTAGAGTCGGGGTCGTCCCATGGGGAATCTCTCTCTCTAATTAAATGCAGGATAAATTCCTCGAGTATGCTAGTACAGTGATCGCAGTCGCGTGCGTCGCGAGGTACGGCCAAAGAAACGTGACATAAATCGCACCTTTTAGGATTAAACGAGCCTCCAAGGTGAATGTAATGAGTGAGAATTCCGTAGTAAGGCTCTTTCTCGGCTGCCGATTTGGAACTTTTACATTCGGGACATTCGACAAACTCTTCGTTACCGCGACGATAATATAATGTTGTTACGCACCGTGCGCTGCGTAACCACGTCCGAAACGCGTAGTCGGGTTCAAGCCGAGGTGCGGATGTTGAGAACGTAACGCGTGGGACTGGACACATGCCCAGCTTATAATATGTGAGACACTTATCTGTTCCTGGTGGAGGAGGTTGTCTGTGCTGCTGCTCTCGTAGCCGGCCAGGTGAATCTCGGGGTGGCGCCTCCTCGTTCCTTGGCGGCTTGGTAACTGCTGGCCCTCGTGACGTACTTATTCACAAAGCGTAAATAGGTTGCATGCACGGAAGCGGATATAAGCGGGCACAAGAGATTAAGCACAGAATACGTACATACAATTATTGTTCATTGGTTAACACAAAACACAAGATAAACATAAACTAATTGAAGCAACTGGTTATATACGGGGAGAACTAAACTATGGCTACTACAAGCTAATATAATTACTACAAGGGTTAATCTACTAGAACTACGCGTTAGATTTAATATGAGGAATGAGTCAAATATACACTAGAGTCAGAGATCAGATATAGTATGCTATATTGCGCGAATGTCGATAGAGACTTAGAAGGATTTAAGTTAACGCGCACTCGGAGTTCCGAACTTCACTCCTCGGAATCGCGGACAGGACTGCTCTCGGAACTGTGGAAGCGTCCTTTTTAACACTATTTATACCTAGTAAATCGGCGATATTCGGGGGCTTGGGGATGATGCAACACCGCCAAGGCTCTCAGATAACAGACCCAAATTTTATTACTCTCTAAGGGTCGTGCGAGCAGATTTCTCTGTCGCGACAATCCGACATCAAGAAATGTCTGGAAAGTATAACTGAATTTTATTACTCTAAAAGGGCCGTGCGTACGGATCACTCCGTCGCGACAATCCGGCACAGGAAAAAATATATCAGAAAACTGAAACTGACGGTTTCACTCGTATTACCCCGTGGCCGATTCGGCGGTCTACTTAAATAACTTCGAAAAAAAAAAGAAAAATTTTATGGCATGCCACGGACGTGACAATATATTTCATCTTCTTTTAGAGAGAAAATATGACAACGGCCACTTTCGCAGAGGTTCCTTTTTATTATAAAAATGCTAAAAAATATCCTTACATCGACAAAATATCCGTAGGAGAGGATGATCATAAAACGGATTTTATTTATCAATTCGTAAAAAATAATTTTTTTTACCAATTGGATAATCGTTACACATCTAATTTTAATAACATAACTGGACCACCTCGGGTATGTATATTACATATTACTACTATAACACATTATATAACTAGTATTGCCACTGTTATTGTTTTGTAGAAATTAATCAAATTCTAATTTTACGCTATTACATTTTGTAATATTGAACAATTTGTAATTTTGACAGCTGATAACTTATTCATCAAGACTGAACGAAGTAGATCCGAATTCAACTGATTGTGAATTTCTGATGCGGAATGGTGAAAATATGAATACACGTTTTATTAGTATGTAACATCTGAATTAATAGATAAGATTTTGTTAAAAGTACAGTATATCTCTTTTAAAAAAGATTACAATTATATTTTTTTATTTTGCAGACATTGAATTTCATGAAGCTGTATATCCTATCAGAATCTGCGTCTACGCAATAAATCATCTTAATGAGTTGTATCGAATATGGGCTCAAAATTCTGATGATCAGTGGCTTCTGTTATGGCATAATGGAATTTATGCAGAATATAACAGAAACACAATAGAATTAACATGTTTACAGTCGTATAAATTTAAAACCAAAATGCTGAGACTAGAATTTGAGTATGGTAATACATGCAAAGATTATACAAAGCTATGTGCTGTACTGCTCATTGGTACATCAGAATTGATACTTCCTAAGAGCCCTAAACAAAATTTAATTGATATGTTGGAAAACATTAGGTATTCCGACATGATGGATGCTTTTTATTTAAGAGATAATATATTGAACAACATGGATATATACTACCTACAAAAAAACTTTCGTAAATACTGCATTATTTCTAAAAGGTTATGGATAACAGTTATGGATATTAATTAATAATAATAAATTCATTACTTTTTTATTCTCTTAAAATTAAAATTTAATTTTTCAAATGTTGCTTGTAGGAATACAGGAAGTTTTCGTCAATGTGAACTTGGATATAAGCAAGTATCTCACTCTTCTAAGGAGGAATATAATCGTTGCTTTTCGTTAAAAGATGAATCAAAATGTAAAGAGTTTAAAAAAGATGTTCAATTCTCTTCGGATGAATCCAAAGAACTATCACATTCCAGTTTTTCTATGCTTCCGGTGAAGTATTTAAGAAACTTATTTATCACAATTATATTTACTCATGTATTATTATGTACTCATGTACTAAAGTTATATATTTTATCTTTGCAGAATGAAATAATATTAAAAATATTAAAAAATTTAAATTTGAAATCGTTAAGTTGCGCGAGTAGAGTAAATAAACGTTTGAATATTTTATCACGGGATCCTATGTTTTACAAAACCTTGAACATAAGAGATACACACTTTACGTATTGGAGATCTGATTTACATAGTAAATTTCATTACTTTGCTCCCAGATGCATATATTTGTCAAAGTTGGATGTATCATTTTGTTTGTTCGGTGTTTCGGAATTTAGAACATTTCTTGACACTTGCGGAAAACACTTAACGCATCTAAAACTAAATTACTGTCCATCTATCAATGAACTGGCTGTATGTGAAATTTCAAAGATATGTCAAAATTTGAAAGGTATTTATGTATATATAACTGTTAAAATTAGAGATGAAATGTATATGACTAATTTATATATATTTTTTATAAAACATAAATTTAAAAAACTGGGTCGTGATTACGAGCCAAACAATTCTGGATGTTGATAAACTTCTATTTCGATCACAATCATAAACGCAAAAAAACGCAAATAATTCGGTACGTTTCGGCTATATTTAGCCTTCCTCAGCCGATATAAATTACTTATAAGATAAACATGTTAAAAATTGAACCGAGCGAAAAAACGAAAGAAATACAAAACTACAGTCGTTCGATACGCAGTTATATAGAGTTTTTTTTGTTGTTACATCGTTGCTCACATATCCTGCTACTACTGCTATAGATGGAGGACCGATGACACCTCCAGACGATGCTTTCATTGTGCACGTAGACTCGCTAATCCGTCCCTTCTTTTATTGGTAATGTAAGAGAGACGCTAAGATCCGAACACAAGTAATTACATGATGAACACAACACTAACGTGGATTCATATGTAACACTCGATGTCGGTAATTATAGTCAACGATTGTTATCAAGAGGCGCGGTCGCGACTCGCGCCAAGTCTAAGCTTTAGCGAGTCAGCAGACCGACCCTCTTTTACCCGAGTCGATGAGTTCGAGAACATGCGAGTTTTCCTACAGTAATAACGGCTGAACCGATCAGGCTCTGAATAGTCTCAATCGATAGCTTGGATAAAATGACATAATAAAAGTGTTTTTATTTTTTCTCTCCGTGCCCTACAAGCGGAGAAATCGCGACGCAAAGTCCATCTCTCATTACATTTACGTTTAAGAAACGTCGTTATTATCATCGCCAAGCGAATCTTGTCCAGTACACGTTTTCGACACAGAGTGGCGAGTGGCGCTGCCGTATTCATGCGACTTGTAATGCATCATGGCCGTACTCATGTTGCCGATGTGAGATGACAGGTTTCCTAACCCCTTAACCTCAACAGTCGTCAACAATATTTTTTCGGTTCGCGAGGCAGACGACACTTTTTTTCTGCCGAATTCGTTCGTTTCGTACAAAAACGCGTCGATGAACTTTATTAAATATCAGAGGTGAGTAGCAAAGATGCAGCCAATGATATCCGTAAATTGTGGCAGAGATTTACTGGCGCGTCTTACTCAAGATTTTGT
>QKQZ01004630.1:0-22217 GCA_003595255.1 Solenopsis fugax | reverse complement strand
GCGTGCCACCGGGCCCTCCAGATGCCATAAAGACACCTGTACTGCCCCAGTGGCCGTTTCACCAGAGCCTCTCTACCACGACAAGGTGGCGCACCATCGGAGATGACCAAAATTATTTACCTATAAACCTGATATTCTGGTCTCTGAAATAAAAGCGACTATAAAAATCTTAAACCTATGGAGGTCATACACTAAGAAATTTATTTATTTATTTTTTTCATAGACGGAATTTACCTGTAATTGAAAATTCTTCTATCACTTCTTCCAACACTGCTCTTTAGGGAAAGGTATGAGTACTTTTTTAGATAATGTAAAGCCTTTATTTTCCATGATAACAAATGGAAAATCATTGTTAGTATCTGGCAGAGAACTTAATTGAAGAATTTTCAGTTCAATTCTTTTTAGAAAATACTTCAATGTGTTTTTGTTCCACACTCCTTTATCAGATATTCGGCCATTTGTACCGACAATATAAATAAATCTATGTTGAGCGTTAACGAAAGCAAGTAAAACAATATCTATTAAATTTGTCTTAATAATTATAGTATAAAGATCTAAATTTTATAGGTGGGTCAATAAGGCAATATTTACCATCCATGGCATCAATGCAATGTGAAAAATTTCACCTATCTGCAAAGTCGTGAACTATTATTTTCCATGCATCTTCAGAATCAGGAATTTTTAATATGAAGTTTGTAGAATATTTATCGGAGCACGGCATATATCTTTTATTATGTTAGAAATAGTGCTTTGGCCAAGTCTAAAATTCATACAGAGGGATTTCTAAGTTTCATCTATAAAATAAAATTTTTTTGTAATTTTACAAGTCATCAAATCCGAGGGAAAGTGAAAAAGCAAAGGCAAAATACATTTAACGGTTTTAATAGAATTAACAGTGAGCAATTGAACATATTATTTTTCAACATGTCCTCATGCGTCCTCAAAGACAACGCATTTATTTTATCATTCAATTAGTTGAATGATACAACTATAACGTTCGATTTTTCTACGGGCTCGAATTAGCTCGCTAGTTCCAGGATCTGAGAAAGGGATAAACACCGACTTGTTTTAGAAAAATAAATTGATATTTATTTTACAGAAAAAATTGCTTCTACGCGAAATGATTATAAAAATAAAATTTTATTAATAATAAAGGTGAAACCTTCGTAACGAGGCAATCGTTACATAACAAATGCTGTCTTGCAGGGGACTATGTGGAAAAATGATATATTTAATTGCTCACACGTAATATCATACTATTAAAGTTTTCAAATGTATTCTGCCTTTATTTTTTTTATTTTCCTTTATATTAAGGATATCTGAGAGAAACTTGACCTGTTGCCAAATGACGCAGTGTCACTGATCATAGTCTCTCAGCAGGTGAAATACTTTGTCTTAGATGCGTGTCACGTCTTTGATTTAAAGGTGTTATCTTGATAATAAGATTTTCAAATACATTTGTACTCATTCAAAAACATCTACATAAAAAGAAAAAAATAAAATGAAATAGCAAAAATTGTAGTATTAAAAAATAAAAATACTTGAAAGAAGGAAGGACACGAAGGACAATATATGAAGGACCGACTTGAGAGGAAGTTTCCAAAATTTACGTTTATAATATTTATCTCCGCAATTTCTCTGGGTCCTCTAATTATAACTCTAAAAAAAGATTGTGATGAAAACCTTTTTCCTTCCTTCTTGTTACCCATGGTTTTACCCATATTTTCCTGAGAGGAAGAGTTTTGTAATATTTCTGAATAATTATAAAGGTCAAAAATACACATATTTTCTTTCGATTTCTCAATTGTTGAAAATTTGTATCCATATTAATATTTAAGTAGCTATTCGAAAAACGCACAGAATGAAACAGAGCGCGAACAGCCAATTTCGGCGTTACAAATAGGCTTGAGAGACAGCAGCAGGGGAAAGATGGTTGTTCACATGAATGATACATAATTACGCTTTTGTCCAGAAAGCGCGCGACTCTGTTGATGGTTTCTTGTATCCGTTTAAGTTTAATGAATATCTTTCGGTAATCCGGAACATAAATGAATAATTAATGTGAAATGTTGCTTTAAATAAATATTCAACAAATATTTAATAGATATAATTTTTGTACAATGTATAATTAATGAAAAATACATATTGAAAGGTATTTAAAAAACACCGTTGGTTGAATATACAGCACATTTTTTTTGCACAGACGTCACAATAGCCATTGCGTGAGTTTGTTGCATAAATATCCATATGTTCCTCGGATAAAGTACAATGTTGTATGAATAATAAGTTAACAAAGTGATAATAGTAATAATAATAATGGCTAGATTTTGTCCCAAAGTGCCGACGTTTTTCGTTTCCACCAAAAACAAATCAAGGCGCTTGGACACAAAAAAACTTGATGAAGTTCTTAAAGATTTACAAAATGGAAAAATTTCAATAAAAAATGTTGCTTTAAATAATATATAATATGTATTACTGAAAACATTCCTTTCAAAACTTAATCACTTAAAACGAAATAATTTTATCACATAAACAAAAAATATTATCTTAACCAAGAAGTTGAAAAATAATTAGTAGAATGCATTTTAAAGCTTCACACAATCAGTAGAATTTGAAAAAAAAAAATTAAAAAGAAATTAACAAAAATATAACTATTAATCCATTAAAGCCCATGACTAGATCAGCAAAGATAATACAAAAGAATAACAATTTTAAATAGGACCAGAGCATGGAAAAATATTATTGACATAAAAAGCACGTTGTCAATTCAATTTTTAATAATTTGTTTATAACAATTAGTTGCAAAATTGATGCTTTTATATCAATAATACTTTTTCATTCTTCGGTCCTACTTCTAATTATTTTTTGGCTATCTTTGTTGGTCTGACCATGAACTTTAATGAGTTAATAATTATTCAAACTTGATTATTGAGTTTGCTATTTATTTATGCAACTTTTAACGTAACAAAATTAATTTTATAAGCTATTAATTTTAAATTAATTTAGTCAAAAAGTGATATTACTTTAACCCCCCCCCCCAACTCTGATTTTATAATAATTATCATCTAAATATATATGAGAATTCTCGTTTTGAACAACATTCTTAAAATAGCGATTAAAATAATTATAATATAACTTTATATAATAAACTGGTATTTAAAAATAATTTTTTATTTTTCTATTGATTATACAAATCAATTCTTATACAATACAATTTCTTTACAGTTGTTAATAAAGAGTAAGCAAATAATTTTAATTTTAATTATTGTTTGGTTTAATAATTCATTCAAACACTTCACATTTAACTTAATTGCACATTTAATTTAAAAAAAAACTGCAGGAGAAAAAAAGTTGGTGAAAGCAGGTTCTAACGCACGATGTCTAGCCTAGTTGTTTATTTTGATTACGTTCCGAAATTCACTAACAGTACTGAAAATCTATAATTCACGTTACATATTCTATTAGATTTTCAGTAGTGGCAGTGAATTTTGGAACGCAGCCTTTGCCACTCAATTAACTCTTACTATCTGCAAATCGCTCCAACGTACGAAACACTTATACAAAAACACTTTTAAACAATTATTTCTCGAAAACTATTGCGTAATGATAAGTTGTTTTATTTCTTATTAGTAAGGGAGATATAATGTAACACATTAAAAATTAAACAAAATCTGTGTAGTCAAAAGGTTGATTCTCCGCTTATGAGTAATATACTCTCAATAACAATTTATCTTAATAAACATTATCGACATTTTATCAACATTATCAACATTAATAAAAACATTTCTGATTAAGAAAATATTTCTGTAAATAAAATCGATGTTTTATTTTGGAAAATGTTTATCGTGCAAAGAATGTTTATCGCGCAAAGAAATGACTAAGTATTCGCTGGAAAAGAAGGAATTGAGAGAGATAACCTGGCATGTCAGGAGCAAAGGAGACCAATGGGCTATAAGCGATCCTTTACGGATCTAATTGAGTGCAGAGATAACACGGCCGATTTCTACCAGGCAATAACGTTTTCTTGCTTCCGTTCTCTTTAATGGCCAAGCTAATCGCTGCTGGTACCTTAACTATACTTAGGCATACTGCTGCACATTTTATCCGCGTATCACGATTATTTTAGGATCAAACCTTTGTCACTGTGCACAATTCTGCGTAAAGAAGGTAATTTATTTATATTAAGCTTCTCAGATCACAATATTTCGTCACGATCAGCGATTAATTAAAATACTTACTGATACCTTAATTTTTTTTATTATTTACTATATATAGTTATATTCTAGTAAACACCAGCTAAGCAAATAATAGGAACAACAATAGCACAAACGTTAATATTATTATTTTATATTTAAAATTTTAAATGTAATATAACATATATGTATGTAACAGCTACATTGTTAAGTATAAAATTAAAATATTAATGTTTTTATACTGTTAATTGATGTTTACAGGAATAATTGAAAAATATTTTTTTTTGCTTTTCTGGAAGACTTAATTTTTGGATATTATCAAATACATCGGTAGTCGAACTAGCTAAGATGCTCACATGGAATATGAATATACTTAGCGAGAGGTAATATTTTTTGTAACAGATTTTTCACTTTCCGGGGTGAGGGGATTTTTGAGATGATAATTAGTATCAGTAATTACACTTATTTTCGATTTAATTCTATTGATATTATATTTTTACTTTCATTTAAGAGTTGTGTTTGAAAATAACGATGCACAATTCGAAAGAATTAGAATTATATGTAAAATCACACAAGAAACATTGTTTCAGTACTAACAATAAGATCTTGCAATGACCGTATACTGACCTTTCTCGAATTTAATAATATTGATTTTTATTGTGATTTCTGATAAAAGGGTGCGATATCTCAACGAATAGTGATTTAACATATGGTGGTCGAATATCTTATCGCTTTCTTGTAAGTTTCTATGAGAGGAAGCTTACAAGAACATGAATATTCCTTCATTAGTGCAAACGATGTAACTGCCGAAGAATAAAGCAATGTGCGTCTTTTAGATCAAGAGAGATTTTAAAAAAACGTTGACAGTAATGTAATTGACACACTCGCAATTCTCAAGTATTATAAACAAAAAATGTAAACAATATAAAGTAAAGCAATATCTGACGTTTTCCTTGTATAACACAGATGCATTGAGGAAAGATATTACGGATTTATTTTATGGATAATATATGAAATTATCAAATAAGAAATTATCAAATTATAAATAAAAACAAAAGTACTTGATTTGAAGATGCATGTAAATACTAGACATAATATTTATATATAATTATGTATATCGTTAGGGTATATAGTGAATTATTTTTTTTATCAAAATCTAAACATCTATTTTTTCAGACTTTAGATGGAAAAAATCCAAAAAATTTTAATAGAGATGTTCAGACGAGATAAGTCATCTGTAATCAATTTATTATAGTCAAATCTCAATAACTTGAACCTCTATAACTTGAACACCTTTATAAGACGAAAATATTGTTCATCCTCTTCCACTCCGCTGCGGAAAATCTCTATAAGTCAAAATAAAACTTACCTTAACTCGAATTATTTGTCAGATTTAGAGGTATTATTTTATATCTGTAACTCGAATTTAAAATAGCCAAACCTCTACAAGTTGAAGTTTACCTCTATAAGTCAAACTTCTATTATCGATGCCTCTATAACTCGAAGTTGTAGCTATGTGTTATAACGTCGCTGGAAAACAAAGATAACAAGACGACACTTGTAGCAACTTCTCTGTCACAACTCTACCTTCCCATTCTTTAATCGTGCATGTCCAAGCAAGCCACGCGTTTGTCGTTAAACGAAAGCACAATTTCCATTTCCGCGCCTTTAATTATCTTTGCGTTAAAGTAGAAAGTAAACATTTTACAAAATTTTGTAGAAAGATGTAACAAAATTGAGGCCAACATATTCTCTGCTTCGATTACCGTTGAAAATGCCATTGATCAACAATATATCTATTAATTCATTAACAGAGAATAAAATTATTGATTTTTTTTAATAACCATGAGTAATAGTCTGTTATTTGCTTGATATTTGCTTTTATGATTATCATATAAATCCAATAAATAATTCATTGTCAAAAATTAATTTTTTTTCCTTTAAAAGCCATTATAATCGGATAATTACTATTAACTCTCGTACAAAGCCTCAGTAAGTTGAATTTTCATAATTAGTCATAAACTGACAAGGAACGTTTACGAAGTATCTGCCTCAGATTTAGACGAGCTTTTAATATGTTGTAGTACAGATAAAAATAAGGGACACGTATTTTTTTATACGTGCCCATTTGCACTTTTAGGGGGTGAAACACGCCTTTGAAGAAAATCGGTTCTTTTTCGAAACGTATATCGTCGAAACTATAAGAGATAGAGAAAAATGTTCTAATTGAAAGTTAAATGGCTCGAAGAGTACTTTATAACAGTGATTTCTTTTTTAATTTTTTTTATATTTTTCCCCACCACTTACCTATTTTTTCAAAATTTTTATTTCTTTTTATAAGCAAAATAAAGCTTATTTTATTACGAATTCAATGATGTATGATAAAGTTATGTTGCGACATTTTCAATTTCCAAAAATAATTAAAAACCTCTCTATACGCATTGTACATACGCGCATCCGTCCGTGCGCTACGGAAGTGTCCGCCTCAGATTTAGACAAGCTTTTAATATGTTGTAGTACAGATAAAAATAAGGGACACGTATTTTTTTATACGTGCCCAATCTTACTTTTAGGGAGTGAAACACCCCTTTGAAGAAAATTGGTTTTTTTCTTTCGAAGCGTATATCGTCGAAACTATAAGAGATAGAGAAAAATGTTCTAATTGAAAGTTAAATGGTTTGAAGAGTACTTTATAACAGTGATAAAAATTTTTTTTTAATTTTTATTAATACTTTCACCTACCACTTACCTATTTTTTTTTTCAAAATTTTTATTTCTTTTTATAAGCAAAATAAAGCTTATTTTATTACGAATTCAATGATGTATGATAAAGTTATGTTGCGACATTTTCAATTTCCAAAAATAATTAAAAACCTCTCTATACGCATTGTACATACGCGCATCCGTCCGTGCGCTACGGAAGTGTCCGCCTCAGATTTAGACGAGCTTTTAATATGTTGTAGTACAGATAAAAATAAGGGACACGTATTTTTTTATACGTGCCCATTTGCACTTTTAGGGGGTGAAACACGCCTTTGAAGAAAATCGGTTCTTTTTCGAAACGTATATCGTCGAAACTATAAGAGATAGAGAAAAATGTTCTAATTGAAAGTTAAATGGCTCGAAGAGTACTTTATAACAGTGATTTCTTTTTTAATTTTTTTTATATTTTTCCCCACCACTTACCTATTTTTTCAAAATTTTTATTTCTTTTTATAAGCAAAATAAAGCTTATTTTATTACGAATTCAATGATGTATGATAAAGTTATGTTGCGACATTTTCAATTTCCAAAAATAATTAAAAACCTCTCTATACGCATTGTACATACGCGCATCCGTCCGTGCGCTACGGAAGTGTCCGCCCCAGATTTAGACAAGCTTTTAATATGTTGTAGTACAGATAAAAATAAGGGACACGTATTTTTTTATACGTGCCCAATCTTACTTTTAGGGAGTGAAACACCCCTTTGAAGAAAATTGGTTTTTTTCTTTCGAAGCGTATATCGTCGAAACTATAAGAGATAGAGAAAAATGTTCTAATTGAAAGTTAAATGGTTTGAAGAGTACTTTATAACAGTGATAAAAATTTTTTTTTAATTTTTATTAATACTTTCACCTACCACTTACCTATTTTTTTTTTCAAAATTTTTATTTCTTTTTATAAGCAAAATAAAGCTTATTTTATTACGAATTCAATGCTATATGATAAAGTAATGTTGCGACATTTCCATTTTCCAAAAATAATTAAAAACCTTGCGTTATGAATTATTTTTGGAAAATGGAAATGTCGCAACATAACTTTATCAAGTACCATTGAATTCGTAATAAAATAAGCTTTATTTTGCTTATAAAAAGAAATAAAAGTTTTGAAAAAAAATAGGTAAGTGGTAGAGGAAAGTATTAATAAAAATTAAAAAAAAATTTTTTATCACTGTTATAAAGTACTCTTCAAGCCATTTAACTTTCAATTACAACATTTTTCTCTATCTCTTATAGTTTCGACGATATACGCTTCGAAAGAAAAAAACCGATTTTCTTTATAGGTGTATTTCATCTCCTAAAGGTGAGATTGGGCACGTATAAAAAAATACATGTCCCTTATTTTTATCTGTACTACAACATATTAAAAGCTCATCTAAATTTGAGGCGGACACTTCGTAAACGTTCCTTGTGGGTAATAAATTAAACTTTTTTTCAGACCACAAACCAGATGAGATAATTCTTACAGATTTTTTGTCACTGAAAACGATATTGTATCGCAAAAGAAATTGTATCACATCATATATTTGAGAAAATTGGGTTTAAGTTGCCAAAAATTACCCTTTTGGATATTTTTGAGCTAAAATAACTCAAAAATGTAACGTGATAAAGTAATTTAATTTTAGAATCATTTTCAGCTACAAAAAAATCTATAAGAATCTAAGAATCATTTTATTTGGATTGTGGTCTAAAATTCGTGTCACAATGTAGCATTATTGTGGTAGACTACGTGATATCACTAATTCACTTGAATTTATTCAATGTATTAATTTAATCGAGTTTTAATCCTAAAATAGATGTTTTTAAAAGTCCAACAATAAGCACTAGATGTTTTTCAAATATTGTTAAGATATCCATGGATCTAATCTGAATGTTTTTAATATGTTTAAAACATCAAAAATTATAAATATTTATATTTTAAATATGTTTTTAAAACGTTGTTATGCTGTTTGGGTTATTATACAATTCACACCCAAGCTATCGGTTGAGACTATTTAGAACTTAATCGGTTCAGCCGTTACTGATTGTGAGATTTGATAACCTTGGTTGCACGAAAGTCGCTGGTTCGTGTAAAGAGCCACGTGCGATATCGCGCTGCGCATTCACTTAACGCGAGACACTATCGTGTCTCTTAATTAATAACGAGCGAAATAATTATGAGAGCAGAACCTCATGGAGTAATAGCGTTAATATGAGGCATACAAAAGCCCTAGTTCAAATTCCGATCGATTTCTTTAATTAATTTATATATCATTACAATAGAAGATTATAGTGATATTTTATTTACGTAACGTTCTTGTACTTTACCACATAAAATAAAAATTTGAAGGTCATATTTGGATTACATTCATCAACTTTCCTCAGAAAACTCAAAATAACTTTTCTATATTAAAAAGAGACTAAATCAAAGTATTACGTTAAATGTTACTTGCTATTTAACGTACTACTAAACTATAGGTAATCTATTAGTCTCTCATTGTCTTTTTATAGTTTAATCATACAAAAAATATATAATTATATCAATCTGTTTTTTGATATTATCTTAAACCACAGTCAAGAACAACAAATAATGACATCAAAATTATATAAAAATTAATCATGATTAATTAAAAAATAATTTCTAATAATTATTTTGAAACCATTTTGAAGTCATTTTGTCAGGATAATTTTTTTATTCTGCTTAGGTACCCATACAGTACTGATGAATTAATTGGTGTAAAAAACTTGGTTAGGCGGTGCGAGGACGTGCGGATGTGTGTGGAGATAGAGTGAGGTTGAATATAAGTATTTTTTGTATATTAAGAAGAATTAGGAAAGTAAAAAGATGTGACTTATAGAAGTAGGAGGGTAGAGAAATCGGGTAATTGGAGGCAGAGGTAGATGAAAAGGATTTGCCGTGGGAAGAAAGGAACAAGAATAGGTTATGGCGGGCAATGAGGCGGGAGAATCTGGGACGACCGGCAAGGTAGGAAGGCAACGGGAGGAAATACGGATGGTAAGGAAAGTGAAAAAGGCGACGGTATGCAAAGAGAAAAAATTTTAGGAGAAAGGTTAGAGGAATTTATTGGAGAAGAAGAGGAAAGAAATTTGATAATAGGGGGAGATATTAATATAAGAATAGGCGAATTGGACGGTAGAGATACAGGGAAAAACTATAGGAAGGATAAAGTAATAGGTAATGCAAGAAGAAATTTGGTAGAATTGTTAATGGAGAAAGGATGGCATATTTTAAATGAGATAATGGAAGGGGATTGGGAGGGATGTATAAAGATACGGAAGCGATGAAAAGCTGAGTGATATTTGTGGGAAGGAAAGAAAAATGTAAGGATACTGAAAGAAGAATGTAAATTAGGATGTAAGATAGAAAGAGGATTAGGCATAGGCATAGGTATAAGGTATAGATATAAGGATAGGTATAAGGATAGGTATAGGGAGGTATAATTAGCACCGGTACGTAAAGGTATAATATGGATGGTTGAACGTATAAATCAATTATAAACCGAATCCCCTTCTTGGCTTAGTATATGCTGAAAGTAAATAAATATTCTATTCTTAATTGGTGTAAGGAAAATATAGAGTTACTTTTCAAAAAGAATATGTTGCATAATGTAAATTGCACATTTTTTTTAAAGCAACTCTGAGTTTTTTTTATGTCAATTGATTCATCTCATTATTCTGTGCATAAAAGTATTAAGATACAATTATCAAAAAATTAATACCAGGTAGTTTATGAGATATTTGGTATTTTATGGCAAAATGTATTTAAATAAAATATCTTGTGAACTGTATTGAGTTTTTGATAACTTTATCTTAAAGTTTTTATACACAGAACAACTGGAGAAATTAAATTATATAAAGAAACTAGACAATTTTATTTTAAAAAATGAAGATAATAACCTTCATATCTCTTTGGTCTCCATCTAGAAAAAAAACAACGTGATCAAAATACATTTCCCTCGAAACCATTTCACTTTTATCTGAAATGGTTTTATTTTCAAATTTCTTTTTTTTCTATTTATGTATTATCAATAATTTCGAAGAAAACTGAATAGATTGATTAAAATGGTCCACTCTGTACACAGGGTGTATCTTAAAAAGCTCCCATTAATTATATAGTGTTATTCCTTGTTAAAAACTGAATCGAAAAGTCCTGAACCATTTTTTTCTATAATGCTTAATAAAGCAGTAATTATTGAGTAAAACTGATTCAATCAGCGCGCAGCGCCGTCTTTTAGATAGACATACATACGTCGGTGAACCGCGCGCCTGGTAGTATACGTGAGTGCTCGCCGTTACGTTGCTAGTTGCCTCTAAAACTTCACACTGCCGATACCGTACAATATTCTTACGCGTCGTAATGATACAAAAAATTTCATTTTACATTGAAAATTATATTTCTTTCGTTAGAAGCATTTCCTTACAGAAAATTTCGACAAGGGATAGAACTCTCGTTAAAACATATAAGATTACACATAATGCTTACATTAAAAATCTACAATTTTTTTCGCTTACAAATTATTTCAAAATTGTTCTTTATATATTCAAAACTCTGTACGTCCTTTTACATAGAATAGACACAATCTTTTTCTTTTTATTTCTTATTTAAATTATACTTTAAATAATCTTTTAAGAAATTTTCTCATAAAATTTGTTCTCTATGTATTGTAATTACAGATTGTTTTATTATTTTAAAAATTTATTTCTGAAACAGAAATTTCTACAGAAATTGTAAGAATATTAAAAACTACACAGAAAACAAGACAAACTTCCTCAACTTATGGAGATTTGGAAAAGCAAAAAAAATAAAATTGGAGATATTCAACCGTTAATGTAATACATACAAATTGAAATGAGAACGCCTTGTACGGTCAAGCTGGATCTTAGTGCTTTTTATAAATTTTACTTGTGAGATTTTTATATACCTTTTTTCAAATTCAACCGACTACGCGCCGAATTACTTTTTCGGTCATAACGCAGCTATAAGTTGAACATGAACAGGTAATATCACATTTATTAAATTAGAAATAATTTAATAATTAGCGATGTTAACTTGCATCTTTGGTGTTAGATCCCTTATTCCCCCTGAAAAAACTGTAAAGAATTTATTGCGAAAAATATCACCTCAGTCAGGGTTCGAACCTGGAACCTCCTGGAATTTTTCGCAATAAATTCTTTACAGTTTTTTCAGGGGGGATAAGGAGTCTAACACCAAGATGCAAGTTAGCATCGCTAATTATTAAATTATTTCTAATTTAATAAATGTGATATTACTGTTTATGTTCAACTTATAGCTACGTTATGACCGGAAAAGTAATTCGGCGCGTAGTCGGTTGAATTTGAAAAAAGGTATATAAAAATCACACAAGTAAAATTTATAAAAAGCACTAAAATCCAACTTGACCGTACAAGGCGTTCTCATTTAAAAAAAAATAAATTCTGTTTTATGTTAAAATGTTTCTTAAATAATCTATTTTTTTTCAGAAATCTTAATTAACACTTAAATCTCGAAAACGCGTTATTTAATGAATATTTTTGCGTGTAGTTTCGTCCAGTCAGTCTAAAGTAATAAATTTTTTTCAAAAATTTATTATAACAATTTCATACCCAAATAAGCTTAAAATAGAACAATGTAAAATGTTGAAAAATAGAGAAAGATTTCTTCCTTAATAAAACATTTATCTTTTCTTCTTAATATTGAACAAAATTTTTATGGTGATCGCTTTAAAAAAAATTGTAGATTTTTTATAACACTATATAATTAGTGGGCGCTTTTTAAGATGCACTCTGTATATTATGCATTCTTTTTATTAAATATTTTAGAAACCATATTTACATTTATTATATTAATCGAATTGTAAATAATAAATAAAAACACTAATTATATTTCATATGTAATTTGTATCATCTTTAACAATTGTAATCCCCTGAATATGATAATTTTATTTTATTCAGAGAATTACAAGTGATTAGTAATATTTCAGAAAGATTTCAGCCATTTCAATAACTGTTTGGTAATATTTCATAAAGTCTTTAGATTTTTCAGTAACTTTTCAGTAATTCTTCTGGTTTCAAGTGCAACAATTGCGGAAATTTTGATCTATTTCAGAGACATCTCAAAAATGTTTTAGACATACATATTTCGCAACCTTTAAGCAAATGTTTCATTTTCTCAGTTGAAATATTTCTGAGATATCTCTGAAAAATTTCGGTGTTGAATGTTTTCAGATTTATTGTATGTGACAGATTTTAGAAACGCTTCTGTTGCAACATTTGGCGTTTAGCATAATTCTTTCAAAATTGTTGTATAATATACTATATATACAATAAAAAATGTGGAAGTTTGAAAACTTTCTGAGAACTTTCCGCAACAATCAGTGCTGTATGGATCATATTGATAGAGTTATATATGTAAATGTAGAAAATTCATAAAAAGTATATAATAATATATTAAAGAATTATCAAAAAAATTTTTTCTCTTTAACACATTGTCGGTACTCTATACGAAATTCTACGATAATGTTACAGAATGGCGGATGAAGACAACATGACATATATAAAAAATGCGCGTGTTCACCGATAACCGAAATCTTCAGATTGAACCTGAAATATGTCTGCGGTAGTAAATCCTATCGGAAATGCTGTACCATTTTACCCCTTGGCAGTCTCGAATCGTATAAACTATATAGGGGTTGACGTGATCTCTCAAGGAGGGGCCGAAATATTGGAACGTCGAGTCTTAAAGTTGCACGATAGTCTTGAGATAGGTTTAATATGGTGGCAGTTACATCGCTTACGAAATTCATAACTGGTATTGTTTACGCTCTGGAAAGACGAAATTGTATTAATGTATTCTTTTATTGTTCCACATAAAAAGAATCAAGTGGCGTTAAATCTTCATAAAATAACATTAGAAAGATTTAACTACAGTAATTTCACCAAATGTTAAATTGATTACTGCAACAATATGATTTTTCAAGTTTTAAAAATTAAATTTAAATAATCTCAAAATGTTAATATATATTTAAATGTTTAAAACAAAATTATAATTTTAATGCAGCTTTAAACATCTGCATTTCGATTTGCAACACTTGATTTTTCTTTTAGGAAAACAATAAAAGAGTATGTATTGAATGCCCATAAGTATTGTCGAAAAACTGAGTGATCGAATTGTTGAAGCGTTTGCACAATTATCACTCATAAAATGACACAACAATCGAGAGAGAGCTTCATTAGACGTGCTCAACTTTGTGTTAAAATAGAAGGGAGCCATTTCGAACACCTACTCTAAAATTTTTGAAACATTTAAAATATAATTTGTAGTAACAATATAGTTTATTACTTACTTCGACTTCTTTACTGTATTCCTCTCCCTTTTTCTCATATCGTAATTTGGAATTTTGTTTATTTTATTTCATAAATATGAAATTTATTTATATATATTAAATGCGAATTTCAAAATATGTAAATTTTTTCTAATATTTTTTGTGATACAATTTTTTGTAAAGAAGTTTTGGAAATGTTTGTCGATTGACGCTTTTAATATTATTTGATCAGATAATTTAATTAATATTGATTTTATTTATTAATTTATTTGTTTATACCTAAAACGTATTTTAAAAACACATACTTTTTACTCATATAAATAATGTTTTATCGAACTTGCAATTTACAGTATTTCTCGTCAATTAAACTGAACTTAATTTAAGAATACAGCAATAGATGTTAATAGAGATTTTCACGGACCTTTGCAATATTTGTTCGGCATCGAGTCATTTAGTGATATCTGTCAAAGCCTGGCCGACCGCTTGGTTGTGCCGCACTTAGAGCGAATATTACTCTTTAAGGTTGGACAGTTTCAAACGCTCACTATTTGAAAACTATTGAGACATCACAACATTTTGCTATTAACATTTTTAACTCACTTTATGAGAAATACCTATGTGCCGGCTTCTCCGGTTGACCTGGATCACCCTGTATGCAAAAAATGATACAAATTGCAATATTAGTAATAAATAATTTATATTATAATCTATAATTATATAATTAAATTTTATATTTATGATGCGCATAAAAGAAAGAGAGAGAAAGAGAGGGAGCAATATAATATAAAACAAAAATTTTAGGTACTATTAAGTGTGATATTATTTTTTAATACTTAAGCGGGCGCGTTGGGGTCAAATTGATCCAGATGCACGAATAAATAAATATTTCTTTGTTTTTTTCTTGATAATAATTTAAGGAAAAGATTGACCTATGGGAGTCGACACAAGGTGTTAGTGTGTACATAAAATTTATTAATATT
Source organism: Solenopsis fugax (assembly GCA_003595255.1). Taxonomy (NCBI): domain Eukaryota; kingdom Metazoa; phylum Arthropoda; class Insecta; order Hymenoptera; family Formicidae; genus Solenopsis; species Solenopsis fugax. Next base: position 6,961 of record QKQZ01004630.1, on the reverse strand, counting down.
TAATCTGATGAAAAATGACATGCATTTGACACTATTTAAAGTAAGCCTAACATTAATCCTCAAAATACGCTTAACAATAATCCGCAGACGTTTCGACTCACGGTTCGAGTTCTCTTCAGTGCATTTTTGTCGTTAAATACAGGTATACATTCTTCAATACATTATAAGCAGGCGTGTGTAGTATGTACAATTGTTGTCCAGAATTGAGACGTGTAGAGATAATTCTCATTTTGACGGCGAGTCAATCATAAAGTCAGTGGTATCTCTTTGGTGTATTGGCATGTTTTACCGACGTCTATCGTTTTCTGCACTGATATTATATAAAATTAGTCGTGAAATAAAAATTAAACGTAACTAGATAACAAATAAAATGAAATGTGTCAGGCTGAACTTACAAAATTAAGTGGAAACACCAAGTACGAGTTCGTTAATTCGTTAACGTTCGTTAACAGATCTTAAACGTTGCAAATGTGAGCGACCGTGTGTCGTTCTCGGAATATAAATATAATACTTAGAAAGAACACATGGAAGGAGAAATCGGATGAAAAGGAGAAAATAGAGGAAAAGACTGAAAGTAAGTAGAGGGGAGGGGGAGATAGAAAGGAGAAACGAAAGAAGGAGGGTAGAGATAAGAGTAGGAGTAAGAAAAAACGGAGAATGGAAGGAGAGGATGGAAATGCAAAGAAATGAAAGCATCTTTTTATTTTTTATATTCTGTTGAGAATTACGTCATAGGCTGCATCTAAGAGTTCTGTGTCCGTATGTAAATTAAGTCCGTGGGATTATCGTTTGATATGTAAAATTTCGGATATCAGTCTTTTTGTCCAAGATTTTTCTTTGCCAAGTATTTGAATATTATCCCAGTCGAATTCATGTAAAAAATTGATTCTATGTTCAGTGATGTATTCGTTGTATTTCTGTTTATGTAGTTTCTAAGTCTTGTCTTCAATAATCCACCCTCCAACATAAGAGACCTCACACTCAGCACAGTTTATTTTATAGACGACATTCAGTTGTTAATGTGGAGGCAACTGGTCTTTCTGTGCTTTTATAAAAATATTGAGTTTGTTGAGGCTCCTATGAGCCAAGCGAATATCGGAATCTTTTCTGAACAAATTAAAAAACTTTTCAGAGATATTCGGAATGTACGTTTTTTTTGTTTGCGACTCTATCACTCTCAAAATCTTCCTTCTACACTTTAATGTTGACTTCAGCCAAGTCAATAACACTCGAATATTTTAGCTACAAATAGTTCTTTTATCCACCTTTGTGTAGCTACCACTCCCACCATTAATAAAAATTGGGAATATGGAATAAATAATTGTTCATTTATTGCTAATTTATTTAGTCCCAAATTTATTGTTCTTAATCATTCGCTGGAAACTAAAAAGTGAGGGTGCTGACTTAACGTTAAACTAGTACTCCCACTCTAGGAAAAAGACATACAGTATAAAAAAAAGGTACACTCAAATTTTTTAAATAATTAATTGCTCTAAAATACTGCAAAGAAATATTAGAAATATTTATTAGTAATGGATTTACTCAATATCGATTATAGAAATGCATAAAAACCAAACGGTTTACTCAAAAAAACAAGTTTACAATATAAGATTAATACCGATTGCTTTTTGATTAAAAATATGTTAAATAACTTCTTTTGAGATTTATTGTTCACAAAGCAAGTTTAAAATTTATGAAAAACGCGCACAATACAAGAGTAAAGTACGTTAAATAAAGGAGGATGTGTAAAAGTGGTTAATTTTTGCCCTCAACCAGGAAGTAAAATTTGTATGTTTTTTAATAATTTGTAAGATTGTAGAATTACGCATAGTGCAATTAGTTTTCCATCAACATGATAAGAAAATATGTAAAAATGTGAAAGAAGTACATGAAATAAGCACGGATATGCAATAAAAATAAGATAATACATAATGATCTTTTTACGGAATGTTCTAACTTTTAAAGATTGTCAAATATATGACATTTTGTTGTGATAGAATTTGAATATAAAAGAAATAAACTTACGAAAATTCGAAGAATGTAAGACTAGAGTCAGATACACGCGCTTCATATATCATCTTCCAGCTCTTAATCACTTAGATTCTTATATTGCAGACCCTCAGAAACCCCGAAAGAGTTATCCAGACTTTTAAGCCTTATATCTTTAAACGCCAGACACTTAAACTCTAGACTTTTAAACTCCACAGCTAAATCGTAAACTTCTAAATCAGATTTACAATAAGCCACGAGACGAAGTATTGTAATAAGGGAATAAATCGACACTGAACTTCAAGGCAGAGTGTCCTTTCTCCAACAACACACCCTTCCAACAGCTTATACCTCGTGGGTCCCAATCCTTTTGGCGAAACGAACCCAGAAAAGTATTTTGTTGCACCCGCCGGTACAACAAGCCTTATTCACTACTTTTATTATAATTTTATTATAATATGTTTATATATATTTTAATCAATCAAAGTTATCATTGTTATAAGGTAACGTTTAAAAAGCTCTTCCTTAAAAAAAACTCAAAATTATATAAAAAATACTCAAAGCAAGCTAATTGAAAGATAACAGGTATTCTTTTCTCTATATATATCCTATTTTTTTATACAGGTGTATAAGATATATCCTGCAAAAGACGTAAAAATACGTACTTATTATTTTATATATAAAGTTTACAATTAATTGGATATATTTTCACACATATTATTACTAGGAAATGATTATAAGTCTAAACCGCATTGCTTCTGTAACAGAAACTGAACTTTTCGAGACATTTTTAACTTCACATAGGAGAAACGCGAAGGAACATTAAACGTTGTCTAAAATAGTTGAAGTTTTTAATAAGAAAACACAATACTATGTAGATAAGAATAGGAGAGAGTGGACTAAATCGAATCGTGTTCCAAATAGGACCTTTTTAATTTAAATGAATACGGTTAAGCAGATTTGCATGTCATTATAATGTAAAGTCCTTATAAGACATTGAACATGTGACAGCAGTTTAACAGGTCTCTGTCATAACATTCATAGAATAGGCGCGAATATGTATTTTCAGTCATTGTGCGAAAATTTTTTAGAAAAAGAAAATCCATGTAAATCATTATTTAAAAGGTGTTAAAATTTTGAAAGGTAATTGATTTAACATAATTAAAGAGTGTAGAATTCAAAAATATCAATCACTTTTGTGATTTATTGTAAAATTTGTTCCAAAGTTCGAAAGGATTCGTGTTCAATTAATCGGACTTTTACATCGAAATTGCAACCTGATCGTACTATTAGTGATTGGCCGACCAAATCTGGTCTTAGAAATGTTAAATTAATAAAATATTATGAGACACTCGGAATAATTGAATTTTATTGATTTCAACTCTAATTATATGACGATATCATAACACGATCAGGAAACATCAAATTATATAAACTGTCATTAATTTTTTTCTTTTTAATAAAATTTTTATTTTTGATTGTCAAATTGCTCGTTTTTACTCAATGCTAAAAAAATATATTAAAATCTTTTAAAATTCTATCTAATAGTCAGTAAAAATAGAAGTGTCCGATTGGAACACGGATCCAAATCGGACTGGAAAAAGCGTTTTTACATTTTCTATTGTAGTTCAACACAGGTGAGAAATACGTCAAAATGGTCTGAAGCAAAAATGAAGGGAATTAAATTATCTTTCCAACGGCATCTTCAGTTTTTTGATCGGACTTTATTTGCGCCTTATAGAGAGCGAAAATTGCAAATAAGTCTGACTTATCCCACTCTTCTCTACTATATTTTGTTTCAATTTTATTTTTATTTTTTGGTGAGAGAAATATAATAATATAAGAATGTAATAGATTTTAATATGTATAAAACATGTCTAGCCTAGACATGTTTTATACAGCTACAGATATGCTTAATTTTAGGATTAACCGCATAGATTTATTCCTTAATTAATCTGTGTTGATATAATACTTTAACAAGAATCACATTCTTTGATCGCAATACTATAATTACGTCTAGTTAGTACTTATGTAAAACGTAAAATATTTATATCTAACTAATGAGTTACAATTTATATATATTGTAACGTAACGTTCTGTTTGGCCGTCCGTCACAGAAGTCGTAAGGTCCAACCGGGAAAAAGCATGCTGCGGTTTTACGTCTTCTCGGCTCGGATACGGACGTGTCGGAGCGTATGAATATCATTTCTCGCGTTTGTCTGTATGTGTGTTTGTCTATCCTTTATTTAGCGACGTTTCGTGCGGATTTGGAGATCGGCGGCTAGAATTTACGAGCCTTGTAACAAGGATGTCTCATCCGTCGGAAGATTGCGAGGAAGAAGACGTACCGTCACCGTAAAATCATCGAACAATGCGCAGGATAGCAAAGACGCACAGGTGATATTGATCCTTTTAATTATTTCTATCATCGCGCACGTACGCAAATGTAAGGCTGCTACACATTGCAGAAACGAAGAGGGTACTCGGAACAAGGGGACGTCGACACTCCACACCTGACATCGAGTGGGAGACTTCCCCGCCCCAGTGGAGCCGCGATGGAGGATCTCCAGAAAAGATTTCGGCATTAGACCCGAGCGCGAAGGCTGCGGACACGAGAAAAAGTCCATACAAGAGTAGCCGTCCGACGTCGGGAAAACCACCGGAAGATTCGCGGGCTGCCCGAGGACACCGACCTCTCTTAAATTGCGCGCCGAAGCGCGACAGCGCGATTAACGCAAATCGCGAAGGCCACGTGATCAGTCAGACCCAATCGAGAAGCGCGACAAGCCTCCGTGCGTGGAGCAAGGAATCCTGCGTGCTTCCTGCGGAAAATCCTGGCGCCGCTACTTCACTTGGCGAAGTTCACTGTATATATATAGGGTGCATCATTTTAATCCTCCCCCCCATGACTTTTGTTATTTTAATCTCGCAGGGACGATCCAAAGATAAACACACACATGTAACGATTGCGAACATCGAAATCGCGCCTGCCCCCGAGCCGGGAGAATGCAGCGTCCGTGTCGCGCCTTCTCGATCGGGCCATGCGGATCTTGTGACGGACGACGAACGCAAGTCGTCACGTCACAATATATATCTGTATAAAGCACTTAATGCATGTATATATACGATATTGAATGCTTTATAATGATATATTTGCAATATCTCCTGAAGTTCCTTGGTCATCCTCTGGATGTAGACCAAAACATCTATAGAATCTTACATGTTGGCATTTGTACATTTCCTGGATATCTGTTGGATAACTGAGATCGTCCAGGGATCTCTTTTAGTTATTGCGAAATCCCAAAATGACATTCGTTAGACATGCATGGGAGAAAGTGTGGGTAGATTTCTACATTATGCGTGAGATATTGTTGATGCATTTTAAAGTGGTTTTCATATTTCTTTAAAAAAGTAATGAAGAAGATGATCAAAGCTCAGCAGAAAAAAGAATCCCAACAGATTTCTGATATAAGGACGTTCCTTAGGAGCAGCATTATATGTGCAATTGGCGACTCTTCTACCGAGGGTTGAGCGATAGTGAGGAGATAGTCGGTGTCGCCTCAGAAGTTGGTCCAAAATGTGTATCTATTGTTGAATATTGATTTAACACATATTTTATTCTGACATTATTTTGACATAAAGTATAACACAAACATTTATATTTTAAATGTCTTCAATTTGAGACTGATACAATGTGCAAATTTTTGCCAGCAAATTGCATTAACACATTGAATTACAATTCAACTTCGAAATTCGGTTCGAAACAATACGAGAAGCTGAATATGCGTGCGACGATAACCGATGTCGAAGATAGCGACGGCGGATTACATGAATTTTAATCGACCACTTATCTGGTACACGAGCGAAACTGGAGTGCCGCTAGATCGTGATCAAGTGGACTGCCGTAGTGAGGACAATACATGCCAACCAACAAGCGACAATACACTATCAAACTCATTGAGATGTATTGCTCTTTTGTTTTCTACTACATCTGCCGCATACGTGATAATCGAGAGATGTTGCCAAGAACGTATAAATGCCATTCTCAATACGATGAAAACGTGGAAGATAAAATTTGAGGATTTTGATTTTTAATAACGTCATATTACTAATGTTATAATAAAAATAGTATTTGCAAAATATTTTTATCGAAATATAGTTTTTATTCATATTAATGTATCAAATATCGTTTTTTGTAACAATAGAGGTCGCTAATACTGACATATTATCTTATCGTTAACCAAAAAATTACAATTGAAAATAAACGCAAAGAGTAATAAAACATTACTGATATAAAAAGTATATTTCAAAAATCAATTTTGCAACTAATTATTATAAACAAATTATTAAAAATTGACTATAAAGGAACTGATTGCGCCAATTGATTCTATGGCAAAAATTATTTAAGAAACATATGCAACTCTTTTTCAATTGTTTTCATTTTATGCAAAAAATATATATCATGGGAACGAAAGTCATTTCTGCTTATGGTCAGGTAGATCAACAAAATTAGCTAAAATATAACAATTAGAGATAGGAACAAAACGTAAAAAATTTTTTAACATTCTTGATATAAAAAGCATATTAATTAAGTATGTGAAAGAACCGGTGAAACATTTTTTACTATCCATATATTAACATTATATATATGAAGGCATAACAATAAAACGATAGGGTAAAGTCGCCTATTATGGGATAGGTTCCTAATATGAGGTAGCGAGATTTCTGCTACATTAATAAACGCATGTGGTTGANTTATTACTCTTGGGGTGAAATCTATTTAGTAGAAAATTCATTATTAGATCATGCGTACAGTCGTTGAAAAAAAAGTTTTTTGAAATTGGATGTTGTCAAGATTTATTGAGATGAGTCTTTAAACCTTGTTTAACATAAAATAAACAAATATTTAACAATAAATTCTGCATGCAGTGATAGGGTAAAGTAGTATTAATAGAAAAATACGGAATGTGAT
>QKQZ01004589.1:19561-49013 GCA_003595255.1 Solenopsis fugax | reverse complement strand
AAATATAAGTATAAATAAATAAAAAATATATTTATATTATAAATATATTATAATAAATATATAAATATATAAATATACATATCTGATATGAATAATCATCCTTGCACAATTTACACGTTATAAATATAATTAAAAAAATATATTTCTTTATATTTGTAGCAGACAATTGACAGATAGACAATTGTACTTTGCGTAAGTTAGAGAAAATTTTATGCAAATGGTAGTAATTATCTTTTATTAACTGCTAATTACGTCGAATATATTTTGATAAATTTTTTAGTATGGCAACGAGAAAGTAACTGATTAATAGACATCGACGTGTTTTGATCGACTAACAAAGTTAATAATATCTTCGGCTAAAGTCAAAGTTCCGTCCGGACGTCCGATGACACGACCTCGTCTTTACTTTCTTAAATATGTCACGGATGTCATAAGTAATCTATCGTGCGAAAGGTTAAAAAAATTTGTCACGCGTAGAACATACAGTTTCAAGTTCGCACGGATACTGAATCTATAGCCATCAGCAGGTCAAGATGAGTTGGCACACTCCGGTATATAAATTCAATCAAGGAGAGGAGCTTTCATTACGAGTTTGGTACTGGCCACCACATAACACCATGTGGTTCCCTGTCACCCTTCTCTTACTTGGTGAGTACCCATTAACTTTATAACTTTGTAACAGCTTCCACGAAAATTTCAAATAAAATGTTTCGTACTTCAACAAAATTTCTGGAATAAATTTTTTTCAGTTGATGTAAAATAGATTAATATATAAAATGATTGCGGCTAAATCTGACTTTCACGTTTTGCACATGTTTACTTAACTTACGTACAAAAGTAAATCCGATTTCTTCAGACAACATAAATAAAATAAATTTCTCCTAAGGGAAATTTCAATTTAATCCAACAAAAAACACTAGTAACAATTATTAATTTAACCATTTTTTTGTTTCGCAGTCGGCGTGGCCGCGGCCACAAATAATCACGAGCATGCTTGGGAAACGGGGAACGAGTATCATTATTCTGTATTCGGTCGGACACTGGCAGGTGTTGACAAGTTGAAACAACAATATACTGGAATTCAATATAAAGGTGTTCTTACTATTCAAGTAAAATCACCGGAGTTACTTCAGGCAAAGTTCGATAATCAGCGTTATGCTCATATACACCAAGAATTATCGAACGGTCCGGATTCCGATGAAAAATCTGCGGATTATAAACGAATTCCCATGTCAGAAAAGCCATTTGAGATCAAATTGAAGCATGGCTTAATACTGGATTTGTTGTTCGATCGTGATGTACCTACTTGGGAAGTGAATATGATCAAGGCTATCGTAGGTCAGCTGCAAGTCGATACTCAGGGCGAAAACGCGATAGATAGCAAGAGCATTCAGTTTCCCCTCGACGAGCCTTCTTCTGCCACGTTTAAAGCCATGGAGGATTCCGTCAGCGGCAAATGCGAGGTTCTATATGAGATTACGCCGTTGCCCCAACATGTAGCCCAATCGAGGCCAGATAGAGTACCTATGCCGTCTGTACACAGCGACGGTCATCATTATGAAGTTAGAAAGTTGAAGAATTACGAGAAGTGCCAGGAGCGACAGCTTTATCATTATGGCTTCGACATTAAATCGGGAAAAAAATGGAATAAACGAGATAAAGTTATTTCGGTGAGTTAAATTTTAATTTTGGCAAACTACTCTCATATTTTAAATTTTAGCTAAAATATATGATGAATGTAATTGTTGAAGATAATGAAAGAGAAATTTATGAAACATTATGAAAGAAAAGAAAAAAAAACTGTTTTATTTTAAATATTGGAACTTTTTCGTATACTAGATTATCTAAATTACATTTAAATACAATTAATATATGCAATTAATACAAACGAGAATGATAAAATTCAGGGTTAGGAAATAACACGTTACTCGTAATGTCGCTATCGTTTTCGTTACTTTTTTTTAGTACTTAACAATCGTTAATTTTTCCTATTTGTCATGATAACAATAACGTCGTTACATTTTTACAATATAATAATAACAAATTTAATCGTTACTTTATTGTTACTTTAATTATTATTTTTCATAAAATGTAACGAAAATGGTAACGCGTTACTTTTTCAAGGTAATGGTCCTAACCATGATAAAATTTATAGAGGAAATTTATTTGCAACTGTATGATTATTACAGCAATTATCCATGACTAATGTGGTTATCTCGGGCGACTTGAAACATTTCACTATTCAATCAACCGAGATGAAGAACGAGATAGCTGTCCAACCTGAAACATCCGATTCTGCCATTGGCAATGTCTACACCATAACGAGATTAACTTTGATAAAGAAAAGCACATTCTCTAACTCTTGGTTTGGTCCACATGAAATAAGCAACCTCGAATCAACCGGAAATCTTGTATACACATTCAATAGCCCTTTCTCTGACTCCGAGAACCGAAGAATACGTCATCCGAGCATTAGCCGAAATTCCGAGCAAGAAAATTCTTCAGAATCTAAAAAAAGCTCTTCCCAAAGTTCCAGCAGTTCCTCAGCCAATAGCTCCAGTAGCTCCAGTAGTTCCAGTAGCTCTAGTAGCTCTAGTAGCTCCAGTAGCTCCAGTAGCTCCAGTAGCTCCAGCAGCGAGGAAGAAAATGAAAATGTCGTGCAATCTAAAGCGGCATTACAGAATATTTTCCTGGCTCCCAACGTCCCGCTGTTACCCTATTTCGTCGGCTACAAAGGAAAGACGATCATGAAGTCTGATAAGCAAAACGCTATGCAATTAGCCAAGAACTTAATTTCTGAAATAGCTGAAGAAGTACAGTTTACTTCTGAGGGATATGAGGCTACAATGGAAAAATATACAATCCTGAAGAATCTTCTTCGCACCATGAATCGCAAACAGTACGCTGAGTTAGAGCAATATGTACTTCAATTTAATAAGGGATCAGATACCCGCGTAAATGCTTGGGCAACCTTCCGCGATGCTGTCCTACATGCCGGAACTGGACCTGCCTACGTCACTATCGAGAATTGGCTAAAGAGTGGACAAGTTAAAGGCGCAGAGGCGGCACGACTTCTCTCTCAACTTCCCAAGAACGTTTATGTACCAACGCCGAATTATGTCCAAGCTTTCTTCGTAAGTATTCATTTATGTACAATAATGTTAAGTCTCAAGCATTTTTTAATACTTTTCAACCGATTCAAATATTTATATCAGCTATTATAAATTACATACATAAAAATAAAAATTAATTTTAATTAATTTGTGCAGGAAATGATTAAAAGTCCAATGGTAACTCAGCAAGAATACGTAAATGTGTCTGCGCCCATAGCACTTGCCGAATTGCTCCGCAACAGTTATGTCGGCCAGAATTACTATCCGTTACTCAGTTTCGGCTTTATAACTCTTAAGAAAAACGATGAGATGGTTGGCAAATGTATAACCTATCTGGCTAATCAACTGCATCAAGGCTACCAAGAAAACAACAGTCGGAAAATTCAGACGTACATCTTCGCACTTGGTGTCACTGCCCATCCGAAGATTATCTCGGTCTTTGAGCCGTACTTAGAACACAAGCTGCCGGCGTCAAATTACCAACGTACGCTCATGGTAGTTGCACTGTCTGATCTAGCCAAAGTCCAACCAAAATTAGTTGGACCGATTTTCTATAAGCTTTACTTGAACGAAAACGAGGCTCACGAAATTCGTGCTATGGCAGTACATCAATTTATTTTGACCGACCCACCTATGATTACGTTGCAACGTATAGCGAAAAACACTAACTACGATATGAGCAGACAGGTGAACTCTGTTGTGAAGAGTACGCTAGACAGCCTCGTTCATACAAAGCGATCGGAATGGCGAAATCTTGCTAACAAGGCACGCAGTGTTAGATATCTAGTAACTTCGAATAACTATGGCAACTGGCATTCGAGTGGCTACCATCTAGACTTCCAAGATTGGCTTGTTAATGGACTTTCTCTGCAAACCATCGCTGGTGATGATCTAATACCTAAATATGTATACGTTGGCGTGAATAGCGTTTTCGATTTCGTTGATCAGCCCTCCGTGGAAGCAGGATACGCCCTATCGAGCCACAGGCAGCTTTTCGATGAAATCAATAAGCAGTGGAACTCTCAACAAGCCGACGAAATGAGCGAGGAAAGGTCACGCGTTGATAAGCTAGCGCAAGCACTTCAGATCAAGTCCAGACAGCAGAATAATTTGGAAGGACATGTCCTGTTTGACTCGCTATACGGTTCCGCGTTCTATCCTTACGACAAGCACAGAATTAGAGAGACTATTGCTGGTGAGTATCGCGAATTTATCTTTAAAATTGTATTACTTGTACGGATATTAATTTTTATTACGTTATAGCGCTGAAACAATTCATGAATGGAAACTACAAACTGGAAGGAACTGCATTCAACAATTATGAAAACATATTGAGCTTCGCAAATGAAGACGGTCTGCCGTTTGTCTATACTTTGGACGTGCCAGCATTTTCAAAAGCTAAATTTAATTTCAAACAAGGAGGAGGCACTGCGAACAGTGGCATTTTCCAAGCGTTACTCGCCTATAAAGTACAGCAACGGTTTGGTTTTGTAGCACCTTTCGAACATCAGAATTACATTGCTGGTATCGACAACAATCGAGTGCTGCGTGTACCTGTAGAGTTTGACGTCGAATTTAATGCAAACCATGCGAAAAATCTTGCGTTGAAGATTCGTCCGATTAGTCCGCAGAACTTACCTCGAATGGGTAATGAACTCAAACTGTTGCACTACAGTGTCGTTCCCTTCACCACACAACAAAACCTCCTTGATCTCAAACCTGTATCACGTGAGAGCAATACGCTTCCTGTATTAACTTCAGAAGTATATAAAACCACGATACAAAAAGATGCATATTCTATCAGGGTAGAATCTGATAGCATTGGAAAGGAATCTGACTCGGAAGGTTTTGTTACGGACGTCTTGAGATTAACGAATCCTAATGACGATCATTATACCAAGATAAACGCAATATTAACTTCTGAACAAATACAAAAGAATGAGGGACACATCACTATGACGTATGATGCAGTAACAATTGGCGGTAAGAATGATAACTTCGGACAATCAAGTGAAGAGATGCAAAACCTTCCTTCCATAAGCTGGAAAGCAAACAGTAAGGAGAGAAGAAAACAGATTGCAAATAACCTTAGCAAAGGTATCAAGTCAGGCGAAGTCCATATATTGGACGTAAGTTACAGCGTCCCGATGTTACATGAGAACGAGTATGTTCTTACTCTCGGTGGAATGAAGAGCAATTCAGACCAGAAGTTCAGAGGTTACGTTTATTGGAATTCTCATGCGCCGCAAGAGGTGAACTATGAAGTTTGTCTCTCACAAGAAATGCAATATTCACCACAGGCTACTCCTCTCAATTTCAAATATGCTCTCAAGAACAAACCAAGAGATGAATACAAGGCTATATTGCAATACGGAAAGACCTGCGCTACAGGAAATGAAATTGTTATCACCGCGAGCTCGACACAAAGTCAACAACTGAGGGATATGATAGAGAATTCCAGCTTAACCAAACAATGTATGGAAGAGATTCAAACAGGAAACAAAGCAGTGCGAAGTTGCATGAAGGCCAATGACATTGCCCAAATGAGGGATCAGATAGATGTTCAATTTGATCTATCCAGCGTCGTTCCTGAAGCCGTCCGAAAATATGCTAAGCAGGTTATCGAATATTTGGAGAAATACATCTCCAAAGTTTGTGACAATGTATCACATGAGGAAGAATCTGACACAAACACTATAAAAAATACATTGCTGTTTGCATCACCCGTCAACAGAATGTGGCCCAACTGGCTTCCGCAATCAATGAGCGATATTACTTCTCATCGTTGGTCTTCCTCTAACTCCTTTGAACCAAGTTCGGAATCACAGCGGCAAATAATGAAACTAAATGTAGATGATTCCATGCAATCAGAATATGAATCAGAAAAACGTGAGTAACAAAATTTTGTGAAAATGATAATTAGTGTTTTATAAATGTTAGAAGATAAATAATTATATTTATTAATAATATATTATACGTTGATTAAGAAACAAATTAGTGCACAAATAATGAAGCAGAAGCTAAAATCTTTAGTACTTTATTCATTTTATAGCATTTCGTAACTATTTTTTACTTTAAATAGATTAGATAAGAATAGTTCAAATAAAGTAAATAATTCATTGTTTTATCATTAATATATAATTTTCGATGCATTATATTTAATTGAGTAAAAATATCTCACGAAATGTAATGTAGAATATCTATTACAATTTTATAATTTAATATCACTGAATTCTTCTTCACAGAATCATGTACTCTCGATAAAGACAAGGTTTATACGTTTGATAACTTGCTCTATGATGTGCACCTGGGAAAATGTAAGCACGTGCTTTTTACCACTTATTCGCAAGATTCCCATAATCGCAGAACTCATATTCCGGAAAGCTCGAAAGTGGCTATCTTAGCTGAAGATGCGGACAATGACAGCAGGAACGTTTATATATGGATGGGCAATCAAGAAATTAAACTAAAGAAAGTGGGTAATAATCTAGAAGCTAAAGTGGACGGACAGAATGTCGAGATATCGGAGAAAGGCTACCAAGAAATCGACGGAAATGAAATCACTTTCGAAATCCTGAACCTACCGGACGAATCTCTCTCTGTCGTTTCGGAGAAGTATGGAATTAAAGTTGTGTACGATGGAAAACGCATTGTAATAAACGTGAGTAAAAATATAAAGTAAAATAGTAATAAATTTTTTAATTATAAATAATTCAACAATAGTATAGAAAAGCTAATAAAAATTGAAATAAATTTGTTACTAGGCAAATGATGCATATCGTAATGCCGTACGTGGTCTCTGTGGTAACTTCGACTCCAGGCCCAACACCGATTTCCTCACTCCTAAGAACTGTCTCTTGACGAAGCCTGAAGAATTTGCCGCTACCTACGCTATGACTCAAGAAAATTGCCAAGGACCTGCTCCGGAAAACAAACGAAGAGCTGAAGGAGCCATGTGCGTTGATGTGTCAGAGCAGCAACAGATGAACTTTATCAGCGACAGAGAAGCGGGTAGAACGATGACAGAGGGCGAAAATTGGGGCTACCATCAGGCTAACCGCAAGAAAGAACATGGACGAGGTAATAAAAGCGGTCAAGGTAATAAAAAACACAATCAGGCGAGCTCGCAAGAGAGTGGATCAGACGAGAGCCGAAATGGTAGGAAGAAACACATGATCTATCGCACAAGAGTTGTAGAAGAGGGTGACGAAATCTGTTTCACTACCACACCTCTGCCAGCATGCCGCCAAGGTACTAGGCCCACGGAAAGATATCCGAAGAAAGCTGATCTTTATTGCATGCCGAGGAACGATCAATCTTTGGATCTCAAACGTAGAGTCGAGGATGGCGCTAATCCAGATTTTACTCGGAAGCCTGTCAGCAGAATGCAAGTCTTCCAAGTTCCTGTTTCTTGCAGCGCCGCATAATCTGGCAATATCGAAGTGATATATCGACTGCGCATACTTAATTGATATAATGATTCTTTCTTTTTTTAGTCTCTTTTTTAAAACTGCAAATATGTTCTTTTGTAATTGCAGTAAGCAATAATAAAGTTGAAGCTTTTCAACATAATTATTTATTGTATCCTTCTCCGCATATCCCATTTATTCGAAATCGACATTATCCGTTTAATACATCGTTAATTACGCATTAATTAATACAGAAATAATTAAGACAAAGTTATATTACATTTTTTTTGCATGAGTATTCATCGTCTTCGTCAGAACAGTAGCTGTTAAATTTTTATTTTAATCTCTCTTGATAGCAACAACATAAATTGAGATAAAATTTGTGACAAACGATTATTGTTTTCCATTTTGTCTCAGAAGTTTATTATTTCGACTGTCAGGATATACTTCCCACTCTAATTATATGATTATGAAAATTACTAAGTATTCTAAAAAACCTAGCGCATTAAATCTCATGATCTCGAAGCTTCAAAACCAGTCGCTATTAACAGTCTCACAGTCCCGTATCATAGCACGCAGTTGCTTGCTTTGTTTTCTATCACGGAGTTGCTTATTCCGTACGATGTGCAGTCTACATGCGACTTTGCAGTGCCTTAATGAATCTTAAAAGAAACTGTGCTTAAAGTACAAATATTCATATTTTTCATATTCCTTGTTGTAATAAAAACTATAACTTATTATTATATTTATCGTGACTCAACGATTTCGTTACTGTCTTCAAGTTCACTTCTTTAGTCTTGCTATATATTCAACGGTTTTGAAGACAAATACCGTATATCACTTATTATGTGTCATTTAACTAGATTACGAACGAAAGTTATATAGGATAAATGGAATGTATCTTTGAATATATAGTATGTATTGATGGTAAAAAGGAAAATAAACCTTGTTAATAAATAAAAATGTTATAATAAAATGTAGAAATGTGTACTTAATTTTTCTTTTATTTTAATAAAAAATTTAAGAAAATATGATAATTTAAAAACAATTACAGATCCATTTTATTAATAATTTTATATAAAATTGGAGATATTCGACCGTTAATGTAATACATACAAATTGAAATAAGAACGCCTTGTACGGTCAAGCTGGATCTTAGTGCTTTTTATAAATTTTACTTGTGTGATTTTTTATATACCTTTTTTCAAATTCAACCAACTACGCGCCGAATTACTTTTCCGGTCATAACGCAGCTATAAATTGAACATGAACAGGTAATATCATTTATTAAATTAGAAATAATTTAATAATTAGCGATGCTAACTTGCATCTTGTTAAACCCCTTATCCCCCCTGAAAAAATTTTTCGCAATAAATTCTTTACAGTTTTTTCAGGGGGGATAAGGGGTTTAACATCAAGATGCAAGTTAGCATCGCTAATTATTAAATTATTTCTAATTTAATAAATGTGATATTACCTGTTCATGTTCAACTTATAGCTGCGTTATGACCAGAAAAGTAATTCGGCGCGTAGTCGGTTGAATTTGAAAAAAGGTATATAAAAATCACACAAGTAAAATTTATAAAAAGCACTAAGATCCAGCTTGACCGTACAAGGCGTTTTTATTTCAATTTTATATAATTCTGTTGTAAGTACTATTGATATATTTATATTTCTATTAGCAAAATCTCGTTCTTAAAATAGAAATGTTAGATGATCATATGATTTTTTATCATTTTTTTTCTTTGAAAAGTTTACGTATAGGAAGATAAAATTTTATCTTTTCTTTAATAACAGACTATCTTTCATTAGTAATTAGCAAATATAAAACGATTATTGCACAAATATTTCTCAAATACGTTCTATACGTACGAAAAATGATCAATAATTTATGAACATACATATTATCTTGCTGTTTATCAACTAAATAAGGAATATATTATGGAAACACATTTTGCAAAATAATACAATTTCTATGTAATAACATAAAAGATTTATATAAGAAATCCATGAGATACATAAACAATATCATAGATTTTGAAATTAACATCATAATTTGTAATGTAAATTAATTTTTTCTAATTTTTATCAAGAATGTCGTGTATAAAAAAATTTATATGAAATCATATGAAACTCTATAATATTATCAGCAGTATCTCTAGCGAGATATTCGTCTGATATTCATGATACATATACTTTGACGCTGTTTACAGTAATGTGAAACTAATTTTGAACAGAATCTCTAAATAAATCTCCAATCCCATGTCAGCATCCAACAATTGCGTGTCAACCGGAAATTTAATAATTTTCAAGTATTTGTATCAGCAATTATGAATTGTACGTAAAGATTAATTTTGATAATTAAAAAACGCTCGTTTGTCTAAAAATAAAATAATATCATAAAGAAAGGTCGTACGAGCTTTTAATTATATTACATTTTTTTAAGGATATATAACATACATTTTAATTGATATTTAAACTAGGAAAGTTTCAATAAATATTTTAATAATCAAAATAGTAACAAGAAAATAACTGATTAATAGATACTGACGTGTTTTTATCGACCAACAAAGTTAATAATATCTTCGGACGAAGTCAAAGTTCTGCCCGGAAGTACGATGACACGACCTTTTCTCCACTTTTTTAAATATACTGCGGATGTTATAACTAATCTATCGTGTGGAAGGTTAACAAAAATTTGACACGCGTGAAAGATACAGTTTCAAGTTCATGCGGATATTAAATCTGTAGCCATCAGCAGGTCAAGCTGAGTTGGCACCTTCCTGTATATAAATTCAATCACGGAGAGGAGACTTACATTTCGAGTTTGGTACTGGCACCACATAACATCATGTGGTTCCCTCTCGTCCTTCTCTTATTTGGTGAGTGCCCACACATCAGCTGTGCAAGTACAGCTTTTACGCGAAAATTTCAAATCTTCAAAAAATTTTGTACTTTAATAAAATTTCCGAAATAAATTTTTTTTAGTTGGTATAAAATTGATTGCTATATAATAATTATTGCAAAATCTGACTTTCATATTTTGCACATACTTCTTAAATTAAATTATATACAAAAGTAAATCCGACTTTTTGAGACAATATAATAAATGAAATAATTTACTTAAGGGAAATTTCAATTCAATCCGACAAAAAATACAAATTCCAATTATTATAATTTGATCATTTCTTTGTCTGGCAGTCGGCGTGGCCGTGGCCACAAATAAGCACGAGCATGGCTGGGATACGGAGAACGAGTATCAATACTCTGTATTCGTTCGGACACTGGCTGGTGTAGACAAGTTGAAACAGCAATATACTGGAATTCAATTAAAGGGTGTTCTCACCATTCAAGTAAAATCACTGGAGTTACTGCAGGCGAAGTATATCAACCCGCGGTATGCTCATATACATCAAGAATTATCGAATGGTCCGTATTCGAAGATCCCTGAAGAGAATCTCGAATATCGCAATATGCCCATGTCGGGAAAGCCATTCGAGATGAAGATGAAGCATGGAGTAATCCGGGATTTGTTATTCGACCGTGATGTACCTACTTGGGAGGTGAATATGCTCAAAGGTATCGTAGGTCAGCTGCAGATCGACACTCAGGGAGAAAACGCGATAGATAGCAAGAGTACTCAGTTTCCTCTCGACGAGCCTTCTTCCGCCACGTTTAAAGCCATGGAGGATTCCGTCGGTGGCAAATGCGAGGTTCTATATGAGATTACGCCGTTGCCCCAACATGTAGCCCAATCGAGGCCAGATAGAGTACCTATGCCGTCTGTACACAGCGACGGTCATCATTATGAAGTTAAGAAGTTTAAGAATTACGAGAAGTGCAAGGAGCGACAGCTTTATCATTACGGTATGGACGTTAAATTGACGAGGGACAAAATGATGAAACGAGATAAAGTTATTTCGGTAAGTTGTATATATTTTAATTGGTGTCTATATTTTATTGGTACTTACTTTCTTATTCTATATTCTAGCTGAAAAATATGATGACTGTAATTGTTGAAAATTATGAAAAATAAATTTATGAAAGATTATAAAAGAAAAGAAAAGGAAAACTGTTTTATTTTAAACATCGGTACTTTTCCATATCCGCGGTTATCCAAATTACATTGCAATCAATACCACGGAAAATGATACGATATATAGACGAAACTTATTTGAAATTGTGTGATTGTTACAGGAATTCTCCACAACTCAAGTGGTTATCTCGGGTAACTTGAAACGTTTCACTATTCAATCAACCGAGATGAAGAACGAAATATCCGTCCAACCTGAAACATCCGATTCTCCCATTGGTACTGTCTACAGCTTAACGACATTAACTTTGGTCAAAAAAAGCAAAATCTCTAACTCTTGGTTCGGACCACTCGAATTAAGCAACGTCGAGTCAACTGGAAATCTAGTATACACATTTAATAATCCGTTTTCTAACTCCGAGAACAGAAGAGTACGTCAACCGAGCGTTAGTCGAAATTCCGAGCAAGAAAATTCTGCAGAGGGCAAAAAAAAATCTTCCCACAGCAGTTCCTCAGCCAGTAGCTCTAGTAGCTCCAGCAGCGAGGAAGAAAATGAATCTGTCATGCAATCTAAAGTGTCACCACAAAACATTTTCATGGCTCCAAACGTCCCGCTGTTACCCTACTTCATCGGCTTCAAAGGCAAGACGATCATGAAGTCTGATGAGAACAACGTTATGAAACTTGCCAAGGACTTAATCTTCCAAATAGCTGAAGAAATACAGAATCCTTCTGAAGGATATGAGAATACGCTGGAGAAATATCTAAATCTGAAGAATCTCATTCGCACCATGGATCGCAAGCAGTACGCTGAGTTAGAGCAATATGTACTCCAATTTAATAAGGAATCAGAAAACCGCGAAAATGCTTGGTACACCTTACGCGATGCTGTCGTACATGCCGGAACTGGGCCTGCTTTCGTCACTGTCGAAAATTGGCTAAAGAGTGGAAAAGTTAAAGGCGCAGAGGCGGCAAGCCTTCTTTCTAAAATTCCCAAAAGCGTTCACGAACTAACAGCGAATTATATCAAAGCATTCTTCGTAAGTATCCATTTATGTACATTAATAATTATAGTTCCAGAATCGACCGCAACATTTACTTAAGCATAGTCAAAACTCTTAAAGAAGGGTATATAAAACTGGCCAAAATTGTTACCGAGCAGAAACCTAAAAGACTAATTCCACAGTGTTTTCTTGATGTATATGAGGGAGAAAAATATTATTTATAAGATTAGATTTGTATACATTTTAATATACATATTTACGCTCATTTTCAGATACATTTTACATACAGACTTATACACAACAGCAATCTTTAATAAAAAGACGAAGAATGATTTAAAAAACTTAATATTTTTTGTTAAAAATTGCTGTTGTGTATAAATGTATGCAAAATATATTTGAAAATAAGCATAAGACTTAAGCATCTTTTACTCCTTTCCAGCCGATCCAAATATTTATTATATCACGTACATAAATTAAAAATTATGTACATGAAAATAGAAATTAATTTTAACTTTTGTGTAATTTAATCTTTGCGCAGGAACTGATTAGCAGTCCAATAGTATCTCAGCAGACATACGTAAATGTGTCCGCGCCTATAGCATTTGCTGAATTGTTACGCAACAATTATGTCGGCCAGAATTACTATCCGACACACAGTTTCGGCCGTATGACTATCAAGGGAAATGATGAGATAGTTGGCAACTGTATTTCTTATTGGGCTAATCTACTACAACAAGGCTATCAAGAAAACAATACTCAGAAAATTCAGACATTCATCTTTGCACTTGGTGTCACTGCCCATCCTAAGGTTATCTCGGTCTTTGAGCCATACTTAGAAGGCAAGCTGCCGACGTCGAAATATCAACGTATGCTCATGGTAGCTGCCCTGTCTGACCTGGCCAAAGTCCATCCAAAATTAGTTGGACCAATTTTCTATAAGCTCTACATGAACGAAAACGAGGCTCACGAAGTTCGTTGTATGGCAATACAACAATTTATCCTGACAGACCCGCCCATAATTACGTTGCAACGCGTAGCGAAATACACTAATTACGATCAAAGTGAACAGGTGAACTCTGCTGTGAAGAGTACGCTAAACAGCATCATTAATACGAAACGATCGGAATGGCGAAATCTCGCTAACAAAGCGCGCAGTGTCAGATATCTAGTGAATCCGAAGAACTATGACACCTGGTACTCGAAGGGCTACTATATAGATTTTGAAAACTGGATCTTTAAAGGACTTAATGTGCAAACCATTGCTAGTGATGACGCTATATTACCCAGATATGTATACGTTGGCCTTGATAGTATTTTCAATTCTCTCGGTAAGCCCACTTTCGAAGTAGGATATGCGGTATCGAGCTACAGGCAGGTTTACGATTTAATCAATGAATTGTGGAGCTCCTATCAATTTGAAGAAATGAGCGAGGAATTACAAAGTTCACGCGTTGAGAAGCTAGCGCAAGAACTTAAGATCAAGTCCGGACAGCAGAATAATTTGGAAGGACATGTCCTGTTTAACTCGATATACGGTTCCATGGTCTATCCTTATGACAGCCACAGAATTAGAGAGGCTGTTGCTGGTGAGTATCTTGTACTTTAGTTTAAAATTATATTACTTAGATAAAGATATTAATTATTATTACATTACAGCGTTGAAAGTACTTCTGACGAAAGACTCCAAACTGAAAACAACTGCATTTAACAATTACGAAAAGATATTGAGCATGCCGCTTGAAATCGGTCTGCCGTTCGTTTATTCTTTCGAGATGCCAACACTTGTAAAAACTGAAATTAATTTTAAAAAAGGAGGACCTATCACCTCGAGAAGTGGTGTTTTCGAAACATTATTCTCCAACAAAGTACAGAAGCGATTTGGTTTCGTAGCACCTTTCGAGCATCAGAATTATATCGCTGGTATCGACAAAAATGGAATAATGCGAGTACCTGTAGAATACGAAACCGATATTGATATGAATCAGAAAAATTTTGCATTGAAGATTCGTCCGAACTTACCGCAATCTGAAATGAGTTCTGGATTAAAACACTACAGTGTCGTTCCCTTCACCACGCGACAAAATATCTTTGATCTTCAACCAGTATCTAATGAGAGTAATATGCGTCTTGTGATAACTTCAGAAATATATAAAACTACAATAGACAAAGATCCATTTTCTATCAAAATAGAATCTGATACAACAAAAAAAGAATCAGACTTGGAAGATATTGTTACGGGGATTTTCAAATCATCGAATTCTAATAACGACCGTTATATGAAGATAGATACAACAGTTCATTCTAAGCAGGTAGCAAAGTGTGAGATACACATCGGCATGACATTCGATGGAGCGACAGTTCTCGCTAAGAATTATGATACGCAATCACCGCAAAAAGAGATGCAACACATCACTAAACTAGATTGGAAACCAAACAGTAAGGAAAGAAGAGAAGCAATTATAAATGGCCTCAGCGAAGGTATTCAGTCGGGTACAGTCTTTGTAGCGGACGTAAGTTTCAGCCTCCCGAAATTACAAGAGAACGGTTATGTTTTTACCGTCGGTAGCGTGAGAAGCAACGTAGACCAGAAATTAAGACATTATTTTTATGTTAATACTCATGCAGCGCGAGAGGTGAAATATGAAATTTGTTACTCACAAGAAGTACAATATGCATATTCTACTCCTCTCAATTTTGAATATGCTTTCAATAACAAACCGAGAGATCAATTAAAGGGTAAATTGCGATATGGAAGAACCTGCGATACAGGACACGAAATTGTTATCAGCGCGAGCTCGTCACAAAGTCAAGAACTGAGGAATATGATAGAGAACTCCAGCTCAACCAAACAATGTCTGGAAGAGATTCAAAAGGGAAAGAAATCTGTGCGAGCTTGCAATAAGGCCACTGACGTTGCCCAAGTGAGGGATCAGATAAAACTTCATTTTGATGCATCCAACCCTTCTGAAATACGCCAGAAATATGACCAGTTGATCGATTTCTTCAAACATGCGAATTTATCACAATCCAATGTTCAGAAAGAATCTGAAACAAACACCATCGTTGTAAAAAGTCCATGGATGATGGCGCCAACCGTTCATGATATGTGGTGGTACCGTTGGGGCATTATTCCATCAATGGATGTTACTACTCTCCCTCATTTCTTTAATTCCGCGAAATCAACTTCAGAATCACAACGGCTAAGTGGAACTGACGCCCTGTTCAATGAAGTATCAAAACGTAAGTTACAAAATTTTGTAAAAACGATAATTAATATTTTTTAATTGTTTAAGTATTAAACGATAAATAACTATACGTAATGATAATAATTTATGTGTTAATTAAGAATTAAATTAATGCTTATAATAAAATAGAATAAAAAAAAATGATGCAAAAGCTACAATCTTCTGGACTCTATTGACTTTGTAGCATTTCAAAACTATATTTATACTTTATTTTAAATAGTTTAGATAATTGTAGTTCAAATAAAGTAAAGAATTGTTCTATCATTAATTTTCGATGCATTATATCTAACTGAGTAAAGTGCCTTACGAAATGTAATGTAGAATATTTATCAAAGTCTCATGTATAAATTTAACATCACTGAATTCTTTTTCACAGCTTCGTGCACTCTCGATACAGACAAGATGCTTACTTTTGATAACCAGCTCTATGATGTGCACCTGGGAAAATGTAAGCACGTGCTTTTCACCACTTATCCGCAAAATTCCCATAATCGCAGAACTCATATTCCGGATAGCTCGAAAGTGGCTATCTTAGCTGAAGATACGGACAACGACAGCAGGAATGTTTATGTATGGGTGGGCAATCGAGAAGTTGTATTGAGGAAAGTAGGTAATAATCTAGAAGTTCTAATAAACGGACAGCATATCAAGATATCCGAGAAAGGCTACCAAGAAAGCAGTGGAAATGAAATCATTTTCGAAATCGTGAAACTACCGGACGGATCCCTCTCTGTCATTTCGCAGAAGTATGGAATATCCGTCATATACGATGGAAAACACGTTCGAATATATGTAAGTAAAAATATAAAATAAATTGGTAATATTTTAAGTAATTAATTGTAAACAGTACAATGGTACAAGTGTAATAAAAATCGAAATAAATTTGTTACTAGGCAAGTGATGGATATCGCAATGCCGTACGTGGTCTCTGTGGAAACTACGACACGCAGTCCAACAACGATTTTATCATTCCTAAGAACTGCATTTTGACGAAGCCTGAAGAATTTGCCGCTACCTACGCTATGACTCAAGAAAATTGCCAAGGACCTGCTCCGGAAAACAAACGAAAAGCCGAAAAAGCCATATGCAAAGAAGGGCCAGAACATCAACAGATGAACGTTATCAGCGATAGAGAAGCGGGTAGAATGATGACAGAGGGGGAAAATTGGGGCTACCATCAGGCTAATCGCAAGAAAGGACATGAACGAGGTAATAAAAGAGGTCAAGGTAATAAAAAACACAATCAGGCGAGCTCGCAAGAGAGTGGATCAGACGAGAGCCGAAATGGTAGGAAGAAACACAACATGGTCTATCGCACAAGAGTTGTAGAAGAGGGTGACGAAATCTGTTTCACTACCACACCTCTGCCAGCATGCCGCCAAGGTACTAGGCCCACGGAAAAATATCCGAAGAAAGCTGATCTTTATTGCATGCCGAAGAACGATCAATCTTTGGATCTCAAACGTAGAGTCGAGGATGGCGCTAATCCAGATTTTAC
The DNA here is from genome assembly GCA_003595255.1 of Solenopsis fugax. NCBI lineage: Eukaryota > Metazoa > Arthropoda > Insecta > Hymenoptera > Formicidae > Solenopsis > Solenopsis fugax. The sequence goes on along the minus strand of QKQZ01004589.1, from coordinate 31,711 downwards.
TCAAAAACCTGTCCACAAAATGCAAATCTTCCAAGTTCCTGTCTCTTGCAGCGCCGCATGATCCGGCAATACCGAAATAATATACCGACTGTGCATACGTAATATAACCTCCCTTTTTTTAGTCTTTTTTTTAAGTTGCAAAACTGCAACAATGTACACAATAATATTGAAGCAATAAAGTTGAATCTTTTCAACGTAATTATTAGTGGTATTCTTCTCCGCAAATCCCACTTATTCGAAATCGACATTATCCATTTAATACATCATTAATTACTTATTAACTAATATAAAAATAATTAAAATAAAATTATATTTCATATCTTTTGTGTAAGCAATCATCGTCTTCGTCAGAACGATAGCCGTTAAATTTTTATTTAAATCTCTCTATACAGCAACACTGTAGACAAAAAATTATTATATATTAAATTATTGTCCCAAAAAATCATATTCGATATTCAAAATATCGAAAATTAGAAACTACGACAATGTACCGAAAGTCAAAATCCCAAAATTTAAGATACGCGACAATATCCCAAAAAATCACAATCTTGAAATTTAAGATGTCTGACGATGTCCCGAAAGCTCGTAATCTCAAAATCTTAAAAATGAGATAATGTCCCGAAAAATCCATCTTAAAGTATAAAAAATGGGACAATATTCAAAAATGATTGTTGTGTACGGATAGAGATGTTATATTCGGATAAAAGAGCAATAGATAAGAGCACGTGAATCACGAGTGTACGCGCCAGTCCCCAATTAGAGTAATCCGCGGGATGGTGCGTGTCAAGCGGTTATTGGAGCGATTCGGAGCAGGGCGCGAGGATGGAAAATCGGCATGTATAGTCAATCACGAGAAACGCAAGCAAACAGGTGTGTCTGTAAACCTTTCTTCGAATCTGCGTGATAACATCTATTATTCTCGTTAGTAATAAAATCATGTTTTATTAAACTAAATACAACAATTACATATTTTTCACATTTCTTAAATCATTCTGAACGTTTTGTTTTAATGTTTCTTTGAATAACTTTGTCTTCTGCATAGTTATCAATTGAATAATCGTATCTCGTTGTTTATTGAAATCTATTACATTTTAATGTTCACCATATCCTTTCTCTCTCTCTCTCTCTCTCTCTCTTTATATGGTAGATTTATATTAAATGATTAAAAATTAAATTACATATTTTACATTTTTTCTGAAGTTCAAATAACGCAATATTAAAGTAAAGCGAAATATTACACATACATGGTTGTTCATTTTCCATAATATATTTTATCGAGAACATATGAATATCCATCAAATTCATGTGTACTCAGAGATCTCTGAGTATACATGATTTTTTCGAAAAACGTTCTTTTCTATTCATATCAAAATATTAAAAAAAATACAGACTTTTCAAAATTACAAGTAAATGATTGAAGCGTAATGATAATAGTCAAATGTATATCGGAATCGATACAGATGATTTTTTTGTTACTGACAAATGCATTACTTCTCGACTATCGTCGTATTACGTAACACCAAATAATTTTTTATCAAAAGTGCAAAGGACACTAGACGTGTCTGCAGATAATCATGATACACGTATGTTTAGAACTAATTATTATTATTATAAATATAAATAATTCTGAAATTATTATTATTATATACATACATGTAATTCTGAATATTTTGTTTATTCTCTCTCTTTTGTATTTCGAGATATGGTGCTACAATATATTTATTTTGGTCAACAATTTTTTCGGACATTGTCCCATTTTTTTATATTTCAAGAAAAATTTTTCAGGATATTGTCATACTTTTTAAATTTTGGAATTTTGACTCTCAGGACAATATACGAGTTTATAAATTTCGGGACATTTTGGGGATATCACATGTCTATCTGTCATTCGTAAGCTAAGATAAAGCTAAAAGATAAAACTTGTGTGACGAATTTTGATTGTTTTTTTTTTATCTTAGCAGTTTATTATCTAGACATTCAGGATGCCTTCCACTCTGGCTATATGATTATAAAAATTCCCAAGTGTTCTAGAAAATCTAGAATATAAGACCTAGTAATCCCGCAGCAAAACCAGTCGCTGCTAACAGTATCACAGTTCAGTATCGCAGCATTCGCAGTTATAAAGTTACTTGTCTTGTTTGTTTTCTACGATGGAGTTGCTTGCTCCGTACGACATACAGTTTACATGCACGTTTGCAGTGCAAATCATAAAATAGACTGTGCTCATAATACAAATATTCATATCTTTCTTCGTTGTAATAAAAACTATAATTTACTCTGACTCGATGAACTCGTAGCCAACTTCAAGTTTGTTCTTTTTTCTCGTTTTATTTAAGATTCCATGCAGTATTACTCAGTGTGTCAATTAATCAGACTATAAAAAAGCTCTATATAGGACAAACGGTATGTATCTTTGAATATATGAATTAATGGCAAAAAGGAAAACAAACCTTGTTGATATACATATAATAATGTTATAATATAATAAATTGCAGAAATTTGTATTGAATTTTTTTTATCGTAATTTTTTTTATCGTAAAAAATTTAAGAAGAAATGTCAATTTAAGAACGACAGTGTTACAGATTTATTTTATTCGTAGTTTTATATAATTTCGTAACATATGTAACACTTAACAAAATATTTATATTTTTTGTAATAAAATCATGTTCTCAATAGAAATAATGAATAATATTTCATCATTTTCTTTCTTTTGAAATGTTGAGAGACAAAACTTTTCTTTAATAACATGCCGAGCTTCAATAATAATTAACAAATTGTAAAACGAATATTACGCAAATATTCTTTAAATACGATAGAGATGTTTTAGACATGCAAACATACATTCTATATATATACTACACATACATGCGTTCTATACATACAAAAAATTATCAGTGACCTGTTATGAACTTACTGTTTATCGTTATAGCCTAAATAACAGGAATATGATAATATGAAAACATTACTTCTGCAAAATAATACAATTTCCATATAAATGTGTGTTATAATATAATTTCCATATAAATGTTACGATATAAGACTTATATAAGAAATCGACGAGACATATAAACAATATTTTGAAATTTACAGTATAATTTGTAATGTAAATTAATTTTTTCTCATTTTTATATCAAATATCATATATAAGAAATCATTTACAATTTAGAACTTTTCGGGCGAAATCATTTTTCTATTTGAAAGTATAATGTAATTGGTCACGATCTTGTCTTTGAATTTCTAAGTATGCTATAATCATGCCTAATTATTCTCAAGCTTAGCTATACTACAAATGTATGATGTTCTAGTGTGTACAAGGTTAAAATAATTTATTACGTGTCACAACATAGTTGGAAACAAGTTTTGAGAATCAAGTTAGAATTTAAATCAACAACGCATCACATCGCACGGGTCAAGCTGACATAACACATTGAGCGTATATAAATCTGATCAACATGTACGACTTCTCATTTTGCACTCAGCATTATTCGCGTAACATCATGTGGTATCTGGCATTTCTCTTAATCAGTAAGTAGACGTCAATATTAGAAAAAACATTAATTTCTATAAAAATATACGATAACATCAATTATCATCTTTCAGCGTGTATGTAAAAGAATCTGTTTATTGCATGGCAAAGTGATTATTGCGAAATTTGAAAATTATTCTTTTTAATTGCTATATTTAATAAAATTAAAAATTAAAGAAATTTACTCTTCCCATAATAAATCTAGACATTTTTCATGAATAAAATTAATAATATAGAAGAGAGAAAGAGGTCGTGAAATATCATTTCGTTTTTTTAAAATGACTCAATAGATATTAACGCGACATAATTCTTATGCGCACAAGTTTGTTAGTCATACATTTCTAATAATCGCCATGAAGTAATTTAACCACTGCCCTTCATTTCAACGCAAATTCAATGCAAACTATATCATAGCATCTCAACATCCTACATTTATTTTATGACCTCTTTTTTTCTTTGTTAATTTATACAAAATTTAATAAACTTTTTCTAATTATATTAAGATAAAAATATGTGTATAAAGATATAAGAATTTTCATAAAAATATTTTTCTTTAAAAACAAGTAGCATAATAAAATTCTGTACATTTATTTTACACATCTGCACTAGACAAACTTTATTTATAAAAATACACTTATAAAAAATAATAGTTGTTTCTTTCGTTAGTTGGAACGTGCGCAGCCGATCATGCGTGGGAAACGGGAAAGGAATATCATTATCTTATAGAAAGTCGGACATTGTCAGTCTTAGACAAGCTAGCGCAACAGTTTTCTGGAATTGTGATGAAAGGTGGTCTTACCATTCAAGTAAAATCACCGGATACGTTGCAGGCTGTGGTTTCCAAAACACAGTATGCTCCTGTGCACAAAATATTGGAAGATTGGAACGGTGAGATCACCGATCTTAAGTTTGACGAGTTTTCCATGTCAGGGAAATCCTTCGAGATTAAACTGAAGAATGGAATGATTCAGGATGTGTTAATTGATCAGGACGTACTTACTTGGGAGGTAAATTTAATCAAAAGTATCGTGAGTCAACTGCAGATTAACCTACAGGGAGAAAATGTAATAGCCAGTAGTGGCAATCAAATACCTGATGACAGTCAGCCTTTCGGTGTATATAAATCCATGGAGGATTCCGTCGGTGGCAAATGTGAGGTTCTTTATAGTATTACACCAATGCCCGAAAATTTTGACTCAATACCTTTTCCAAATCTCCGCAAGGATGGTCATAATTTCTTTATTACGAAAACGAAGAATTACAATAAATGCGAGCAACGAATGGCTTACCATTCTGGCATCACTGGTAAAATGAATTGGAAACTCAGATCTAACGACAAAGTTATTTCGGTAAGTTAGATTTTAACTGATAAGAGCTGTCATAATATATAAGTTGATAAAATCTTACGTAACTGGGAGCAATGCAAAGAAAGAGATTTAATGATGTTTTCTCTGGTTCAATGTTGTTACATTTCTATACATTCTATAATTCAAATAAAAATGTCAAGATACTGAGAGAAAAACTCACTTTTACGATTATATATTACAGAGATCATCTACAAGTTCTATTATCATTTCGGGACATGTGAAACATTTTACTATTCAATCATCCTTGACAACGAGTGAGATATTCGTCAGATCTGAAATTCATGATACCTACTCTAGCGCTGTCTATAGTAGTGTGAAACTAACTTTGGACAGAATGAGTCAAATCTCCAACCCCATGTCAGAATCCACCTTTCTCGTGTCAACCGGAAATTTAGTATACTTTTACAGTAATCCGTTCTCTGATCAACATGAACTGTGTCGACCACCGTGTGCCATCAGGCTTAGACTGATTAAGGATAAGCTTCGATTGTCCGATTATAACAGTTCTAGCGAGGAAAATAGTAGTGTCGATAACTTTTTAACTAACTCGAGTGAGGAGCGTGAATTCTTTCCATTAGTGCCATTGGACGAGGCTCCAGAGAGACCGCTATTGCTCTACTTCATCGGATACAAAGGCAAAAGCATCCAGAAATCCGACAAGAATTCTACTTCGGTAGCGGCTCGTTTGATCGGTCATATAGCATGGAATCTTGAAATGGCCTCCGTTAATATTTTGAGTTCACCGTTCACAGAAACCATAGAGCCATGCATACTTCTGGTTAGATTAATCCGCACCATGAATGTTAAACAGATTGCCGAGTTAGAAAATAAACTGTCCGAACCAATCTATCACGACAAAGGTAGTAAATTACCTAATCATTTAAAGAAATCATATGACCAAGCTACGTGGGATATCTTTTGTAATGCTGTTGTGAGTGCCGGAACTGGGCCCGCTCTCAGCACCATCAAAAATTGGATAAAGAATGGGAAATTGAAAGGTACACAAGCGGCAGGGATTATTTCGAAAATTCCTAAAACTGCTATCATATCTACAGCGGAATATGTCAACGAGTTCTTTGTAAGTATTCAATAAAAATCACAAGATGCTAACTCTTTTAAATGTCATTGTTCAAGTACATATTTGTACCAGCAATTATGAATTGTTCGTAAAAATTAATTTTCATATTTGATCTCTGTGTAGGAACTGATTACTGATGAACAAGTGACGAAACAGAAATTTTTGAATACATCTGCACCTTTGGCATTCGCAGAATTGGTCCGTTACACTCAGAGCAGCAACGAGTCTATCTATTATCCAAGATCACATTTCGGCCATATGGTCTCCAAACATGGCAATGCCCTTGTTGAAACTTATATTCCGTATATGGCCACTCAATTGACAGAAGCCATTAAAGACGGTGACAGTCGTCGAATTCAAATATATATTATGGCACTTGGTAATTTCGGTCATGCGAAAGTACTCTCCATCTTTGAACCGTATCTGGAAGGCACGTTACCGGCGTCGACGTTCCAACGTTTAATGATGGTCGTCTCGTTAAATAGACTAAGCGAAAACTATCCGAGACTCGCCAGATCCGTTGCCTTCAAGATCTACATGAATATAATGGAAGCCTATGAATTACGTTGTGCAGCTGTCTACGTCATAATGAGGACCAATCCACCCTTGGCCATGTTGCAGCGAATGGCGAAATTCACTAATCAGGATCAGGATCGGCACGTAAATTCTGTCATCAAGACCAATATAGATGCTCTCGCTAATTTGGAGCAACCGGAGTTGCAAGATCTCGCTACCAAAGCGCGTATTGCTAGAGAACAGTTAAATCCTCACATTGACACTGAAAATTACTCTCGAGGCGTCTTTTACGAGAAGATTATGCCCTCTTTAAATATGGCTGAAAAAACCATTCTTCAGATTATTGGTAGCCAAGACGCAAGTGCACCTAAAAGTTCATATCTTAATGTACATAAATCTTACGGCGGTTTCAATCTACCCTCATCAAGAATGTCATATGAACTATCGAGTCTCAGAGAATTGTTAGATATGTGGTATGATATGCCCTGGATGGTAAAAAATGTAGCCCAGAAGAAATTAATTATTGAAGAGACTATTGAGAAGCTTGGCATTAAGGCCGAAGATCCGGTACAGTTTGAAGGAAACATCTTCATAGACACCTTATTTGGTTCACAATTCTATCCCTTTGATAATAATACGATTGAAGAGATCGTCAATAGTAAATATTTTAAAATTTCTTTCAAAGATCGTTGATTTCGATAATGTAAATAATTATTATTATTCTATTATAGTGTTTAAACATATGACATCGACAAGGAAGAGATCGACAGCAGCTTTTAAATCTGAAAGTTTTAATTATCTACAATACCGCGACATGACAGTGGCATTCCCGACTGAAAGCGGTCTGCCGTTCATCTACACTTTAACGACACCAAAATTAACGAAAATTACCATTGGTGGAGGTCACAAAGAATCAGAAACTGAGCATTTTAAGGAACTGGTAGCGGCGGGTGATATAATGATACATGAAAAAATTCAAAGTAGAGCTGGTTTCGTAACGCCTTTCGAGCACAGGCACTATGTTGCTGGTATCGATATCAACACACAATTCTTTACACCGACTAGTGTAAGTATTGGTTTAAATACAACGGAAGGAAACAAGAAATTTGAGCTAGTAATACAGCCACACGAATATATTCAACGTGGCACTGGACACACGGCAATTCATTTTAGTGTTGTTCCTTATACTGCAAGAAACAACCTTCTGGATTTTGAAGATTTCAGCAAAAAAGAGTAAGTGTTTTTTTTTTGTAAACTAAGTTAAGTTAAAATTAATATACTTATAAAAATTAATTTAGTTAAAATTTATGTAATTAAAAAGTTGATTAAAAGTTAAATTATTATAACTTAAATTGAAATTAGAAACAATATCAATATCTAGCTCGACCTAGCACAAGCAATATCATAATAAGAAAAGATCAAATGTAGCGAACAGATAACTTATTCGGTTTTATTTTTAATATTGTGTATTATATTTATTGTGTCGAACATGTGATGTGGCTTATTACGTTTTATATTTAATTTATTATTTATTTTATTTTACCTCAGTTATATCTTTCATATCGATTATATCATTCAAATAATGTAGAGGCAAATTCAAGAATTGTTTAAATTTTATTTGTCAAGCCGTTTCAATTTTATATTGATTATATCAGTTAAATAATATAGAGGTAAATTTGAGAATTGTTTAAATTTTGGCTGAAGATGGTTAAATAAAACCAAAACGTCCTGTAATTAAATAAACTATTAATTATATATAAATAACTTCGGTTGTCTGCTCGCTATATTTGACCTTTTCTTATTATGATATAACTTAAATTGAAATAAAATTTAAATTTAAATTAAGAAAACAATATTTATTTAAATTAAAATAATTATAATTAATAATAATTATAATTATTTTATTTTGAATTATAAGTATTAAAAAATAATTGCAACATAAACATTTTATTATTTTAAATTAAAAATTAATTTGAAAATAACTGAGTTAAGTTTTAATTTAATTAATAACTTAATAAGTTGTTAACTTTGTTACTTAACTTTTAACTTTTTAAATACTTATTTTTCACGTATACTTTTCAGCAATGACACACTTCTGGTGCACACGAAAGAACCACATGAAATAAATTTCTCGATAGGCAATGCGCTGTTCGCGGCAAAAAGTGATCTTATTGACAGCAAAGCGTCGAAGAAAAAGGGACATGAAGCTATTAAAGAGACTTTTGATCTATTTTATAGTCAGGGTGCCTATTACAGGAGATTCGACGGCATTATGTACTTTAGGACAGCTAAAATAAGAGCAAGTTATGATTTTGCGAAGCTGAACAGTGACAGTTCTGAAGCAACAATTCCTACAATAATTAATAAACAGCCTGAAAGCAAGGAAAGAAAAGAACAAGTTCTAAAGGAAGTCGGCAAAAATATGAATTCTGCTTATGGTCATGTTTTTGACATGAGTATTTCTGTAGGAGCTGAAATACATGTTTTCACCCTCGCTTACTCGTATAGCCAAGTAGATCATAAGTCACAGGCTCTTTTCTATTGGAATGTCCAACCACGAGATGAACCACAAGTAGTCTACCTCGAGTTGTGCACAATTGGATATATGAAATCACAGGGCATTATTTTAAATCCTGAGAAAGCGCTCGAGCAGATACCGAATGATAAATTTAAAGCTGAGATGCAAATAGTAACCGATGTTAACGGATATTATCCCACAAAAAGAGAAACGATCAGACTCGAGGGAAATTTGACTCGCACTGATGATGTTAAGGACATGGCAATGAAATCAGAAATAGTTAAGAAGTGTCGACAAGAGATGAAACAAGGCAATATTTTGTTGCCAATTTGTCAGAAAGCTAGCAGGTTAATCAATCAGCAAGATCTTTTGATGATGTCGATAGATACAAACTCGGATAGTTTATATGCGAGTGCCAACAGAGGTATTCTTTGGATCCAGACAATGCTTTCCAAAAATTATGCGGAGATGAACTTGGAAAGTTCTAACAAGAATACTATCGACATAGAGATAAAAATGCTGCCCGATAACAATGACGCAAAGATCTCCTTGCGCACTTCACAAGCGGACGTTTCGTTCTCTCTAAAAGATGTTTTTTGGAACCATTCTGATATCTCACTGAAAGAAATTTTTGAGGACGAGCCAGATGAATGTAGGTAACAAAATTTCGTAAAAAAATAGTATTTAATAATAAACATTGTAAATAAAATAGAAAGTAATGCATTGATAGCACATCCACCGATATATGGTAAAAACAAGATAATGTTCATGGATAACTGAGCATTATTTTATAATCATAACCATATTCGACCTTTTAATATTTTCTCAATTATCATTATTGAGCTTAATATTGGATAAAATGTTATTGTAAAAAATAGTATATAAATTATTATTTATATAGTATATATAACATTAGAATAAACGTAAGAATTTTTTTGCAGCTGTGTGCGTTCTCGACAAAACTCATGCTGTTACTTTTGACGGTGAGGTTTATCCATTGAAATTGGGGGAATGTTGGCACGTGATGATGACCACTTATCCAAAGCGGAATCCCAATAATGCTGAAATAATTTTAAGTATTCCATCCGATATGAGAGTAATTGTAATGGCCCGAGAAATGGATGACGGCAGCAAACAGATCAAAATGAACTTGGGTGATCAAGAAGTTCATCTGCAGAAATTGGGTGATCGTCTTGAAGCTTCTGTTGACGGCAAAATAGCTAACTTCTCGGATCATGAGAGCTACGAAGAAGAGGACTTTGAAATCTATGGATCGAACGAAATAATCACAGTCTTTTCGCCAACGTATGAAGTTACTGTCGAGTATGATGGAGAACATATTCTACTAAAGGTAAATAAAAAAGGAAAGCAAGTTATGCATAATATAAAATGGACTACGCATGTTGTAACTATGAGATACATTAAGTTTAAATTTAATGAAATGTTTCTGTTGTTAGGCATCTGACAACTATCTTGATGCCATACGCGGTCTCTGCGGCAACTACGACATGCAGTCCAACAATGATTTTATCATTCCTAAGAACTGCATCTTGATGAAGGCTGAAGAATTTGCCGCTACTTACGCTATGACTCAAGAAAATTGCAAAGGACCTGCTCCGGAAAACAAACGAAAAGCCGAACAATCCAAATGTATTCCGAAGTCGTATCGTCCGAGCAATGTCATCAGTGACAGAGAAGCGGGACGATCTTAGACCAAGAACAGAGGATGGGATTACCATTAAGATAATCGATACGTTCAAAAAACGTAATAATCGGATTATCAGAGTATAATTTGATTATCAGAGTTTGTATGCAAGCCTATAAAAGTAAAAAATATGTTTTCCTACAAAAAGTTATTACAATATTCTGCAACTCAAGCTCAGAATGTGAGACATATAATAATTTTTATATGTATTTCTGAAAAACAATAAATGAATTTAACTGATACACAAATATTATGGTTTCCAGGAAATTTTATGAAAAATAATCAAAGTGTAAAATTGCCTTAATTGCGATCTATAAATTAAAATTTTAAAATATAAAAAGATAATGCACGGATGCTACGATTAAGCGAATAAGTTTGCATGGTTAATTTTAATTTAATATGAAATTTAATAAAGTTGAATGTTAGTGCACGGAAGAAACAGTTTTATTGAATGCAGATATGTAAGTAATTATATTGGACCGTTAAAAAAATTATTATGGACTTTAAAGCTTACAGTTTTAAAGAGTACATTATTCTAATGTAAAGTTTTAATTTAATTTTTCAATATATTTTTATAATATAAATTATAATATAGTATTATAATATACAAAATTATAACATAATAGTGTAATATAAAATATTTTATATTGGAGCATAATAAAAAAAGCGATTTTCATCACATTTTAAACTTACTATACCTTTTGAATTTAAAATATTTTACAAAAAAACTTGTAAACCTGATCTTTTTACTACACTTAAAATTTAATTCTTTTCTATTTTTTGTCACACTTGGGTCTCATACATCAAACAATAATTACTTGCTTTTTTTATTAAAGCCAAAAACGGATGAAAATTTTGACTGTTGCAAATTTGTTAAGCACCTTCTAAAGATTTCTTATGCAAAGATCTCCATCTTAAAAATTCGAAAGTCACAAAATTAGATGCATGTAAATTTTTTTCTTGGATCATTTGACCAATGTGTATTATACTAGGTTGAATTAAGATATTTTTTATATTAGCAATCGTCTTCGTTAGAACGGTGGACGTTAAATATTATTTCAATTTCTCTAACAGAACATTATTCGCAAACTGAGATAAAACTGAAATAAAGGCTGTATGACAGAGTTTCTATTATCACATCTTCCCCTTTGTCTCAGCTGTTTATTATATCGACTATCAAAATGTTTTGCACTATGGCTGCACGGTTATTACTCAATGAGTTTGTTGCCGTCTTCGTGTCCTTTTCTTGCTATATTCAACATGCCATGACAAATACTGTACAACACTCATTGTCAATTCTACAAACGGAAGTCGTAAATAGGATAAACGGAATATAGCTACGAATACACGTATATTGATAAAAGAGAAAATGGACTTCTTTAACATACACACACACGCACACACACACACACACACACACACACACACACACACACACA
>QKQZ01004589.1:0-19517 GCA_003595255.1 Solenopsis fugax | reverse complement strand
TTTCTTTATGTATTTTAATAGAAAATTTAAGAAATCAAGTGATAATTTAAGAATAATATAGTTACAGTTCCATTTTATTGGTAGATTTAAATAATTCCATTACATATGTAACCGCTTTTACTAAAATATTTCTATTTCTATTAATAAGATCTCGTATTTAATATGAATAATAGAAGCGGGAGAGAGAGAATTTCTCATTTCCTTATTATTTTCTCTTTAACAAGTTGACAAAATGTAGCTAGTTGACAATATAAAATTATTTACAAATCATGTAAAATAACGACATTATGCAAATGTTCTTCAAATATGATAAAAGCATTCAATATTTACAAAAGACTTATTAGACTTTATCAGACTTTTTATTGGTCTACTCACTATCTTATTGTTGTTTATCTAAATAACGGTTATACGATATTGTAAAAATTTAACTGTAAAAAAGATTATAATTTCCATGTATATGTTATGACATAAGAGATTTACATGAGAAATCGATAATACATATGAACATTTGTATATATCTTGAAATTAACAATTTGTAACGGATTAGTTCTTTTTTAATTTTTATCAAGACTCTCTTGTAAAATTATACGTATTTTAGTACTTACTAAACTAGTGTCAACAGTGTCTCTTGATTAATTCTTAATTACATGATCTATTCCTAAGTAGCAAGCTGACGTAATTTGTCGTCGTTTTGACTTTAAAATGTCATTAAAGATGGTATGTCAGCTTGCTACCTGGGTTATAATCATGATAAATCTTAATTGGATCTAATAGGATGTAAGTTCGTAGTACTTATTAATAAACACAGACATTAATTAAGTAATTGGCAAAATAAATCATATTTTCGGCGAAGTTATTGTTCTATTTGAAAGTTTAATGTGTATCAAGATCTTCTCTCCAATTTTCGAAGTACTGCTATCATGGCGAATTATTCCAATCACACTCAATTATGCTACGGATGTACCAAGTGCAATTCTAGTGTGTACAAGGTTAAACTAATTTTTCATATGTGATAGAACATGTCGGAGAACATGTAGTTCAAGTTGAAATCTAAATCAATGAACATCGCGTTGCGTCAAGCTAACATGACACACCGTGTGTATATAAGTCCGATTAAGAAGACAGAACTCTCATTTCGTATTTAGCACAATTCGCGTAACATCATGTGGCTGTATCTAACTGTTCTCTTAATCTGTAAGTAGACGTCAATATTATGTATATTTAACACTTTCTATGAAAATTAATTATAAAAGTCATTTCTCATCATCTTTTAGTACAGATTCTCTTATTGCGTGATAAAATGGTTATTGTGAAATTTAAAACATCTACATATATTATTTTACTTTTTTAATGCTATCATTTTATCTTAATCATAAATTATGAAAATTATAAATTTTTGTCGAAATATGATTTAAAGAAATAATAGTATAATAAAATTCTGTATGTTTATCTTTACGTCTGCTTCGTACATATTTTAATAAAACACAATTATAAACAAAATAATATTGCTTTCTTTCATTTTAGTTGGAACGGCCACAGCCGATCACAATTATGCCTGGGAAACCGGAAACGAATATCACTATCTTATAGAAAGCCGAACATTGACAGCCTTAAATAAGCTAGCTCAACAGTTTTCTGGGATTGTGATAAAGGGTAATCTCACCATTCAAGTCAAATCATCGGACACGCTACACGCTGTGGTGTCTAAGACACAATATGCTCCTGTGCTCAAAGTACTGTCGGAAGGTTGGACTCATGAGATCACTGACGTTAAGTTTGACAAGCTTTCCATGTCGGACAAGTCCTTCGAGATCAAGCTCAAGCGTGGAGTGATACAAGATGTGTTGGTTGATCAGGATGTGCCTACTTGGGAAGTGAATTTAATAAAAAGTATCGTGAGTCAACTGCAGATTGACCTACTGGGCGAGAATGCAATAGCGAGTGAGAACAATCAAATGCCGGACGATAATCAACCCTTCGGTTCGTTTAAAGCCATGGAGGACTCTGTCGGTGGCAAATGCGAGGTTCTTTACCGTATAAGGCCAACGCCCGGAAATGTTAGCTCAATACCCTTTCCAAATCTTCGAAAAGATGGTCATCATTTCTCCATTACGAAAACGAAAAATTATATCAAGTGCGAGCAACGTATGGCTTACCATTCTGGTATCACTGGTAAAATGAATTGGAGACCGGGATCTAGAGATGGACTTCTTTCAGTAAGTTGAATTTTGTCTATTAAGAGTTGTTATAATATTCTAGCTTGATCATTAATTGTAAGGGCAATTTGAAAAAAGAGATTTAGTGAGAAACTCTGAGTCCGAATCTTCAAATATAAAAATACACACAATGCAAAGAAAGTAAAACTTATTTTTACGATAGTATATTTTGTTACAGAGATCATCTACAAGTTCGATTACCATCTCGGGTCAAGTGAAACGTTTTACTATTCAATCATCCTACACGACGAGTGAGATAATTGTCAAGTCTAAAATTAATGATACATACTCTGGCGCTGTCTACAGTAGTGTGAACCTAACTTTGGACAGAATAAGCCAAATTTCCAATCTCATGCCAGCATCCAAGAATATCGTGACAACGAAAAACTTAGTGTACACTTACAACAATCCGTTCTCTAGCCGTCGTTCAAATATCAATAAGCAACTAAGTTCCTTGTTAAGTCGACCCTCCAAAAGCTCTAACAGTTCTAGCGAGGAAAGCAGTAGCGACGATGGCAGCAGCTCGAGTTTAAACAGCGAAGAGCGCGATTACTTGCAACCTAGACCAACATTGGACGACGCTCCGGAGAGTCCATTATTGCCCTATTTCATTGGATACAAAGGCAAAAGCATTCAGGCACCGAAGGAAAATTTAGTTTTGACAGCGGCCCGCTTGATCGGCCAAATAACTGGGGAAATCGAATATTTTCCCGCTAATATTTTGAGTCAACCGTCCATCGAGATCTTAGAGCCATCCATAATTCTGATTAGATTGATCCGCACCATGTATGTTCAACAGATCGCTGAAGTAGAGAAGAAACTGCCCGAATTGTTCCGCCAGGACAAGCGCAACAAAATTTCTAATAAAGATGACCAGAAATTATATGACAAAACCGCATGGGACGTTTTTTGCAACGCTGTCGCGAATGCAGGAACTGGACCCGCTCTCATCAGCATCAAAAATTGGATAAAGAATGGAAAACTCAAAGGCACACAAGCGTCAGTTATTATTTCGAAAATTCCCAAAGTTGCGCGCATACCTACGGCGGAATATGTCAAAGCATTCTTTGTGAGTATTCATAAAAAAAATTTCTAATTCTTCAAGTCTGTTATCATTCAAATACTTGTACTGACAGTTACGAATTATGTAAAGATTAATTTTAATATTCAATCTCTGTATAGGAACTGATTACCGATGAGCAAGTAACGAAACAGAAATTTTTGAATATATCCGCACCTTTGGCATTCGCCGAATTGGTACGTTATACACAAAACAACAAGTCATCTACATACTATCCAGTCTACAGTTTTGGCCGTATGATCTCCAGACATGACAATGCGTTTGTTGAAACTTACATTCCGTATATGGCCAATCAATTGAAAGAAGCCATCAAGGACGGCGACAGTCGACGAATTCAAACATACATTATGGCATTGGGTAATTTCGGTCATGCGAAAGTACTCTCCATCTTTGAACCGTATCTGGAAGGCACGATACCGACATCGAAATTTCAACGTTTGATGATGGTCGTCTCGTTAACTAGATTAAGCGAAAACTTCCCGAGAATAGCAAGATCCGTTGCCTTCAAGATCTACATGAATACAATGGAGGCCTACGAATTACGTTGTGCAGCTGTCTACGTCATAGTGAGGACCAATCCACCCTTGGCCATGTTGCAGCGAATAGCGAGATTCACTAATCAGGATCAGGACCGTCACGTAAATTCTATGGTCAAGACTAACATAGATGCTCTCGCTAACTTGAAGCAACCGGAGTTGCAAGATCTCGCTAACAAGGCGCGTATCGCTAAGGAACTATTGAATCCTCAGATTGACATTAAGCATTACTCTCAAGGCATGTTTGTGGAGAGTCCCTCCTCCGTAAATATGGTTCAAATAATCATCGCTCAGATGATTGGTAGCGATGACTTTGATATACCTAATAGTGCATATCTTGATTTGCTGCAATCTTACGGTGGCTTCAGTCTACCCACAGCAAGAATATCATATGAAATATCGAGCATCAAAGAATTGATAGATATGTTACTCAGAAACAAAAGTAAAGTCCCGGAGAAAATGTTTATTGAACAGACTATTGAAAAGCTTGGCATTAAAGCCGAAGATCCGATACAGTTTGAAGGAAACATCTTCGTAGACACTTTATTTTGTTCACAATTCTATCCCTTTGACAATCATACGATTGAAGAGTTCACCAATAGTAAGTATTCTGAAATTTATTTCAAGGATTGATTTCGATAATTTAAATAATTATTTTTATTACTGTTATTGTTATTATTACTATTACAGTGGTGATAACGTATATTACGTCATTATCGAAGATGCCGACACAGACATACAAATCCAATAATACAAATTACTTATATTACTACGACATGACGCTGGCATTCCCGACTGAAAGTGGTCTACCATTTATCTACACTTTGACAATGCCAAAATTAATGAGAATTAGTAACGGAGGCTCTCACAAAGCTGGAGAGTCAAAAACTGCACAATTTCAGGAAACAGTGGCGGGCCATGTAATGTCACACGAAAAGATCCAAAGTAGAGTTGGTTTTGTAACGCCCTTCGAACACAGACAATACATCGCAGGAACCGATATCAATGCGCAATTCTTCATACCAGTGGGCTTAAGTGTCTCATCATCAGATAATAAAATACGTTCTCTAAAAATACAGCCACACGAATATTATCGATATGGCACTAAGTATATGGCGACTCATATAAGTATTGTTCCCTACATCGCAAGAGACGACATTCTGAGCTTTAAATCTATTGGCAGTGAGGCTTAGTAAGTTAATTTTTTTAAAAATAAATTAAGTTAAAATTAATGGCCTGTAAAATTAATTTAATTTCTTTAAAAGTTACATAAGGAAACTTAAATTATCATAAATTAAAATAAAGTTATTTTTAAAATTATTATTTATTCTAATTAAAATAATTATAATTAATTATAATTAAAGTATGAAATATTAAAATGTAATTTCTTAAAAAAATGTATATTTTTTCTTTAATAATTATTAATAACAATAATATAAAAATAAATGTAATTGTGCAAAATTCATATTACAAATAATTGTAAAGTTTTAATGGAAATATCATTTCAAAATTTTTGTCGCTCAAGTTATCTTTTAAATCATCGCAGTTGCTAGTAAAATCTTTATTTCTTTTTATTCATAGTAACTAAATCATAACGACAATCGGGTACGAAAGTCTGATGTCTAATGTTCGAGATTTTATAGAAAGATATATTGGTGCTTTTTAGAAATAAATAAATTTTAATTTAAAAAACGTTAACGTTTTCAAATATTAATTAACAAAAGTTAACTAATATGAAAATAACTAAGTTAAGTTATAAATTATTAATTTTTTAACTCTTACTTAATCTCAACTTTTTAACTAATTACTTTTCCCGTATGTTTTTCAGTAATGACACACGTATAGTGCATACAAAGGAACCACATGGAATAGAATTCTCGATAGGTGATGCTGTGATCTCAGCAAGAAGTGATCATATTGACAGTAACACGAAGAAAACGGGACTTGAAGCTTTAGGCGTAATTTGTAATCTATTTAAACATCCCGGCGCCCATTACAGGAGAATCGATACAATCATACATCTTTCACCAGCTGAATTAAACATAACTTATAATTTTGTGACAGTAAACGACAGTTTAGAAGCAACAATTCCTGCAATAATTAACAACCGGTCACAGAGCGAGATCAGAAAAGAAAAATTTCTGATGGAAATCGGAAAAAATATAAGTTTTGCATATGTTCATGTTTACGACATCAGTGTTTCTGTTGGGCATAATGTTAATGTTTTCACCCTTGCTTCCGCATACAATCCTATAGGCGAACAGTCTTATATCCGTTTCTATTGGAATGTCCAATCGTCAGACAACGGAAAAGTTTTGATGGAGGTTTGTGCGGATGTATACATGAAGAATTTCTACAAATATGTAACAAAGAGCCTTCCTGTAATTTTTGAACAAATAATGGTCGAGAAGATACCGCCTTATGAATTGGAAGCTGATTTGCGTTTTGGAAGCTGTACGAACGGACAGATGATTAGAATCAAAGGAAATTGGTCTCGCACTGATGAAGTCAAAGAAATGTTCAAGAAATCCGAGGTAGTCAAGAAGTGTTTGCAAGACATAAAACAAGGCAACATTTGGGTACCAACTTGTCTGGCAGCCAGCGAATTAATTAATCATAAAGATCTTCTAACGATATCAATGGAGACGGACTCGGATGATTTCTATGCGATTGCTAACAGAATTATCCTTTTAATCAAAATGTCTGTTTCCAAACAAAATACACAGAGGCCTACAAAACATACAAATACAAGAATCATTAACAAGAACACTGTCAATATGGAGATAAAAATGCCGCCCGATAACAATGATGCGAAGATCTCCTTGAGCACTTCAGAAATAGACGTTAAGTTCTCTCTGTCAGACGTTGTCGGAAACGATTCTAATATTTCACTTAACAAATTTCTTGAGGGAGATGTAAGCGAATGTAAGTTTCAGAATTTCTTTTGGAATAGTATTTGATAGTAAAGATAATAAATAAAATAGAATTTAATGCATTATTATTCAATATAATATTGGATAAAATTTCAAATATTGAATAAATTATTATTTACCCTTACGAAAAATACACCCAATTAGTGTCCGAAATGACACTCAAATGAGTGTTAATTCCCAAATAAACCTCCAACTTGAGGGTTAACACTCAATTTGAGTGTCATTTCGAACCACCAACGCTTATTTTTCGTAAGAGTATATATTATATATAACATAATAAATATGAGAAATTTTTTTACAGCTGCGTGCATTCTTGACAAAACTCGTGTTGTTACTTTTGACGGTGAGGTCTATCCTTTGAAATTAGGAAAATGTTGGCATGTGATGATGACTACTTATCCAAAACGGGATCCCGATAATCCCGGAAAAAGTTTAAATATTCCATCCGATATGAGAGCAATTGTAATGGTCCGAGAAATAGAGGACGGCAGCAAACAAATTCGGATGCTCTTTGGTGATGAAGAAGTTTATGTGCAGAAATCGGGTGATCATTTCGAAGTTATACTTAACGGCTTAAAGGTTTTCCCGCTTAATCCCCCGCAGAAAGTCTACCGAGATCACTACTTCGAAATCTTTCAAACAGGCCAAACGATCGACGTTTTCGCACCAGCGTTTGGTATCAATCTCCAACGTTTTGATGGAAATATCTTATTACAGGTAAGTAGGGAAAAAAGACAAGATATGCTCAACTTAAAGTAGGCTGCATATAGTATGATCACACGTGTAGTACATTACATTTAAATGAATTTAATGATACGTTTTTGTTGTTAGTCAACTTACAAATATTACAATGCTGTACGCGGTCTTTGCGGCAACTACGACATGCAATCCAACAACGATTTCATCATTCCTAAGAATTGTATTTTGACAAAGCCGGAAGAATTTGCCGCCACGTACGCCTTGACTCAGGATAACTGTCAAGGACCCGCTTTGCAGAATAAACGAAAAGCTGAACAATCTACATGCATTTCGAGATCGTACCGTCCGAGCGATGTCATTAGTGACAGAGAAGCGGGAAGATCTCCGAACAGAAGATGGAGCAATCATTAAGACATTTAGAGAAAGCACTGAATTGTTTTATTATCAGAGCTTACAAGAGTTGTAAGCCTGCGGAATAAAAGTTAAAAGTATTTATTATGTAATGAAAAGAATTTTCTCCAATTCAAGTGTAAAATGAAATAACGATTGGGGAAAACTGTCTCTAAGTCTCGAACACTTTCAATTTTATTATATTAGTTTCTTTATTTAATATGTATCTATTTTTTGATAAATATGTGTCGTTTGCTAAATTGTAATTATATGTGAATAATAATAAAATTGAATGTTGTCAATGTCTTTAGCAATTTTTTAGTTCCATATATACGACGTGTAATTTAAGTAGATTAGAAATTAAAGAACGAGAAGATATCCGTATTTAAACTTTAATTAAAATTAAAATTAAATTTTGCACAACAAATATTTTTATTTAAACTTAAACCTTTTCTTATTTGTCTGAATATACAATTCTAAAAGTTAAGATTGTATTTTGTGTATTGGACACCTTAAGCGAAGTTGATTCAATTGACAATCCATTTTGTTAATAGCTTCATATAATCTGTTTGATTGCATGTATGTAAGATTTTTATGGAAACACCTTTCGAAATATTTATTCTTTTGTTGATGGCCTGAATGTTTACTTTTTATCATAGTTTTACTTTCCTGTTTCAAATGCTGATCTAAAAAGTATATTAAAAAAAAAAACGATATTTTAATAAAATTGTAAGACAATAGGATATGCTTGATTTATAAAATTGTGAGATAATTTCATAATAAAAATTATTTTATTTTATTTATTAACTAAACGTACTTCTGAAAACGGTTACGTTTTCAGCAAGTAAACTTTTCTCAAACTCGCGAATCTCTTTCTCGCATTTCTCAAAATAAGTGCCGTGAAAGATTAAAGAAGGTTTACGATCAATTTGATAGTCTCTACAAATAGCTCTTGTTTTCGAAATATATTGATCATATTCGAGACACTTTAACATTTCTTCAATGAATATGAATCGAGTTTTGTCAATTCTTGTGATGACACCGGGACGACACTTTGTTCTCAACAGATGATGCAGCTTTAGGGACATAACGTATAAAGAATGTTTAAGTATTAAATTACATAATAAAAGACGAGATGTATACGTGCAATTGCAAAAATCTAATGTTAAGTTTATTGTTCACCTTGAACAAAATAAATAAAATCCTGAGTAGCGCTTCTTGTTCGGTCACATTTTCCGCATGCTCGAGTTCTCCTTGTCTAAATCTACAAAAATATTGTGCGTTGCTAACATTGCACACGACAAAGCATATGCAAGAACATACTTCTTCATATTCTCTAAAGTTTCACTGTTCTTCGTATAAACGTTTCTTAACCATCGCTGCAACTGTAAAAAGTTTATCCGTGTTTTTCTAGACCAATAGCCTCTCCAAACGGCTTGGATTCTCGTTGCCATGTCATTGTAATGATGTTGCCACATCTGGTGAACACGTTCAACTAAATACTGATTAACAAACATCCTGGCGTGATAACCGCGCCAATGACGTTGTAGAATTGTCGCGTTTTTGTGAAGTTTACGAAGATGATTGCGAGTAATGATACCGCGGAACCAAGCCTGGTAGTTTAAACATATATGTTCAATATAAAAATATATTGTTCAAATGTATATCTATTAATATGTATACCGTGTTCTGCTGAATTATGACTAACTTGAATCTTACGAGCCGCGATAAAATGTTGGAGTCTTGATGATTCAGCCATCTCGTGTTTAATTTTAATTGCATTCTGTAGTTCAGTGGGATTAACCGTAAATCTTAACAGCGATGCCATTCTTTTACTATATTCAATTACTTAGAAATCGCTGTATTTGATAAATGTTATAAATCAGAGATCATAATTTCATATTTGTATCTACATACATTTTTTCTCTTAAAAAAGATATATAAGATCGATACTCGCATTTAATTGTGGCTCTTTTTCTATCATACATTACTTCGTATTGTAAACGACTGTCATTGTGTATTTTGACAGATCGATTAATAATGTATAAGTTTTTTTTAATAAGAATTAACAGACAAAAAAAACTATTTTGTCAATTTTTTTAGCAATTTGCTTTCTATAAGAAAGCAAAATTATCATAAAATTATTCAAGATGACATCTTTGCTTTATGCAAAACTATAAAAAAAGTGATTACCATTGTCTCGCTATCGAAATCATTGCTCTGTCGATAGTAATCAGAAGACTTGGGATTTATCTCCTTTCTTCAGCAAAATCTGTTCAACGGATCACACACACACTTAACTTTTATTTATAATCTCATGAGATTCATAGAAGGAAGGTATATTCAATTTTTTATTTTTGAGGAGCCTATTTTGTGTCAGCTACTAATGTAATCTCTCAGTAATTTCAATACTCTCTCATATCAATAAGAGATATAAATAAAATGTATAAATAAATTTGTCTCGAATTTAAATGTAAAAATTTTGAAAGCGTAGAGGGGACCGATAAATTAAAAAAAAGTCTTACATGTTTTTGTTTCATTTCAAGAAAATTCAAAAAATAAAATAGAAAGTTTTGATTTTTTTTCACTTTATTGCTTATTTACACTTATTTCTTCATGTTATCACTTTCTTCAAATCTAGCTTCAACAATGACATAGAAAAATATATATTAGAAAAATGGTAGTTAATCTTTATTTCCTGACATAACTGATTTTTAAATTGTTACTCACTTAATATAAATTAAAATCTAGTTTCCTAGTTAGTTCTATTAGCCATTAATGTACCATGTGTATAAGAATTGCAATAAACTTCAAACCAATATATCAAAGCTATAAGGAATGAAACTATTACTAACATAAAGGCTGATGTTACAAGGGCTATCTTCAGGCTACTGTTTTTCTTTTGCTGAGTCCTTGTCACTACGTGGAAGTCTCGCGACTGTAATAAAAATATTCACAAGTGTTATGTATTGCAGCGGATAAGCGATTGCTATAAGTTTACCAAGGTCAGTGAGTCGCATGAACCTGGGTACAAGATTAATTTATATCTTCGTTATAATATTTATAATTAGAGTTGCCTGCATTACACGGTTATGATTATTCGGAATAATGATGTTTTTTTATTACGAAGGTCATAAATGTATATATAAAAAGAATAATTTTGCTAAAGTATTTAAAGTGTTAGCTCATATATACAGATCTGAAAATGAATTTATTAAATCTAAAATAAATATGTAGAGGCTCAAGTTGGTTGGTAGAATATTATAAAACTTTTTGCAGCATTGCTCATGGTTGAACGTCCTTCATAATTATTTTAATGGTCCAACAAAATTATTTCCAGATTTGTATTAAGCTAAATTTTTAGATAATTCAGCAAAACTGTTCTTTCCGTGTAGAAGCTGAATTATTGAATTATAGAGTCAAAGAGTCAATATAAAATTTGCGAGAATTATTGATACGATTCGGCAACTTTTAATTAACTCGAGTATTATTAGGAAACATTGCATCACGATTGTTACAATTTATGTTCTTGATTGATGTTTCTTATTTCATGTTTATGAACCCTGGAAAAAGCTAATATTGAAGGAAAGGAAAATATATCGAAATTTCCTCACCGAAATTTCCAAGTTCTGAGTCTTTCGGACGAGATCATCTAACTTTTCGCCCCTATCAATCAACTTTAGGACCCCAGTCATCAATATGCGACGTACTTCATCCAATTCTTCCTCTAGTTCTAAGGTCAGATTCTTACAAGTGATACCCTGATTATATTCTTCCTGAAATAATGTCTGTTCTTCATATATATCGATATTTCTAAAAATGTATCTGTATAAATTTATGTGTGATAAAATGCCACTTATTTGAGAGAGAAGCTATCATGGAATATAAAATTACAAATTATTTTGTACCTCAGTTTAACTATTATCTATTATTACGTCTAATATTAATCAAAAAATTTGAGTGTATTTATTAATAAATAGCTTATAAATTGTACTGCTTTCTGTTAAACTTGTTTTGTCGATTTTTAAATTTTTATAAGCTTTCATACTTCATTCCCTACTATAAAATCGTTCGATCACTTACAATCAGTCTTTTTAACGGTTTCGAGAAGTCATCTTTTGCAATATTGGTCAAGTTCGACAGATCCGCCAATGGTAATTCCTTATAGACACTGCATAGCCTCTTTAGAAAGATTTGTGCGCACGATTCTACCCATATCTCTGATGCAGGGCAATCCACTTTTGATGTCAAACAGGCACAGTAAAGTTGGGGATCATGCCCAATACACGCGTGTACTCTATATCTAAGGAATAATTGAATTTTACACTCGTTGCACCGCGGATAAAAAAGAGTGACAGTAATGTGATTAATCTTATTGTGAGTTAATTAATCCGTTGCGACCTATCACACTTATTCAACGATTTCAGCAAGTGCCATAACAAGAAAAATTTAGGACTCACTATATAATATATTTTTCATAATTTAACGCGCTCCTTTAAATGGCAAACAAGTCTGGCACATGAAATCTACAGTTTGGCTACGTATTTGAAATGTGTAAATCTGATTATATAATTGCTTTCCCATTATGTGTCATTCTCAAATTAAAATTGACATGTTTCTCCTATGTGATCGTTATGATATACGTAAATCTAAAAAGTTTTACCCTCTGCTATCAACGTCAGTCTCGTCAGTTCTGTTATCAACGGTATTGAGGGCGATAGTACGACAGTTCGGATTCTGATCCACGGAATAATCTGCGATGATCTTGTATTCGGATTTATCCCATAAGGCCACCACGGCGTAGTGCACGGTTCTGTTCATTTTAGTTAAAAATAAAGAAGGCACGTTTGTCGAGACTGAATGATGGGCGGATACTGTTGTCTGTCAGACTATGTAACGTTCAGAAATGCCAGAAGCGGCAAACATCAACGTTGTTTATGCCGATTCCGATAGCCCAATAAGTAACGAAAGAAGTTTTGATAAAGCCGATAACAGCACGTACGTGTCATGTATTTCGCGTGCTACATGAACATTGAACAGTCAGCGAATGTTGCAGCAAAAAGTTACATGTATGTACCATTCAATTGATTTTCATCATTTACCGTTTTGTCGAATATTTTCTGATTTAGTAAAATTTAAATAACAATTGATTGCGCGAGCTGATAACGGAGGCATCGTTTCCATCGGTAAGTGTCAAAGACCAAATGGAAGAGTCAATATATTTTTTTTAATTCGAGAAATGTTCCTTATTCATTAAAAAAGTTTTTCGTTGTCTAGAAAATATTTATAAGATGGCATTGTTATATATTTATCTACACATACATGCGCGCACGCACATAGTCGATAGATTTATAAAATACAAAAAATGTATTCAATATCTCGTATAATGTGTATTTATTTAATCGTGCATGATTTTTTCCATGATCTTTAATTTCTTATCTCTTCGATTATAAATAGTTGATAACGTAAATTAAAAATGTTATGTAAATAATCCATAAGATATTTGCCATTTTATGAGCATAGAGCATGAATCGCTGACTCTTAGTATCATTGATCGATTCTCTGTAAATTTATTCGAAGTCAAACGAAATTAAATTCTACTTCAATGGCGTTTTATTTGTATCATCATCTCATTTGTATCTATCTTTGCCTTTGAATATTCATCGAAGAAACGCAAGATTTAGAATAGTCGTTTTAATAAAATATTATAAAAACTATTCTTATTTATTGTTTACTGTATATTCGTCATAATTGCTTCACATATTTTTATTCTTAATCGTGTTTTATTTTATTTTAGTCCTTAAGCAGAGATATTCGTGACAATCATGTTATTGATAGCACATATTTTTTCTGATAGAAAATCGTCTTATTTAAACGTGCGCAATACCATAATTAAAAATTGATATCAGTGAATTACTGATAAGTTGATAAAACTTAATAAAGCTAAAAATGAATATTGATACGTGCATGGAACTACTTGTCAATGGCAGCCGCATCGCGTAGATATAAAATGCATAAATCATATTTTTATATTCGTGTTTGTATGATTATTCGGTTTATTTTTCATTGGCAGTACTACTAAAATAAAAAGAATATTAGCTCTAGACTCCTAAAAATATCAGATTCATTACATAGTAATGAACATTCTCAGATACCGTGAAAGATGAAAGATATATTTTCCACGCAACATCGTGGAGTCTCGCGGGAATCGATTCTCACGAGGGCCTCAAAGAAATCTTGTTTACGAGTAAATTTTTCATTCACTATTTTTTCCAGATAATAAGGAGCAAAAAGCAATCGTTTCGAATTAGCTTCGATAACTATTTCGAACTTCATTCAATCGTATTAAGGTAAATAAAAACAGCAAATTGTGTTGCAATAAACAATACTTTACTTCTTCGCGATTTTAATGTAGATTTGCAAAAAACAATCTTATTTCTCGCGTTGACTTTGTGAATAGCAGTTATTATTTTTTACTAAAAGAATAAATATATCTTTCGTCTTTTACGGTATCTGAGAATGTCCATTACTATGTAATAAATCTGATATTTTTAGGAGTGACTAGAGCTATAATATTCTTTTCATTTTACTAGTATTGCCAATGAAAAATAGGCCGAATAATCATACAAACACAAGTATGAAAGTATTTGTGCATTTTATATTTACGCGATTGAACAAACATCAAGCTGCAAGAATCGTTTTGTGCTTATTTACAAATTCTCTCAGCTAGTAAAGCTTCTAGTTCCTGACGAAGGCGAGACAGCGCTTGGCATGAACGATGCCGCAAGCCGCATGAGGAATTATCGCGCGCAGTTCCCTTGAGACACGACAAAGGGTATTGACTTGACGTCGAGCGAAGGGAAAATAAAATTCAGAACACCGTCAACCTGTTACCGAACGATTCACCAATGTCGACGTTCCCATCGAGCTTACGATACATGTCGATACATGCCGTCAATCAAGTGCATATATCTACGTGTTTCGATGTTCTCGTGTGGAAATATCGAAGGGGAGATAAAAATCTGAGATACAATGCGTTTAGTATCGTTTACTGAAATCAATTACAAAACAAATCAGTATTTATATTACTGGTTTGTACTCAAAATCGAATAAACATCCGTGTCCTGTAAATTTAATGATTTTCTCTATAAAAATATCTCTTGTGTATAAATATGTTGTTGTGAATATTTCCCTCTGTTAATTCGCGTGCTTCATGGCATGGACAGGGTCCATATTTGTTTATTTAATCGATCTCTGTCACAAATTACGTAACGCACGAAAATTTTCTGACATGACTCATCAAAATTTCCACGTTGGATTTTGCACCGCGGCTGGACCGCTTCGAATAAACGAGACGAATATGAAATATGGCTTTACAGCTTGGTTCATCAAAACAGGGAAATGCTTTTCTCCCATAGACCGGCTCTATGTATACCAACAACTTGCTACGTAATGTCAATTAAATTAGAAATTGTATAAAATAGAAGACATTCAATATAAAATAGACAAAATATGAAATCTATAGTCGTTATCTATCAAATTGATATCTAAAATTTGTATATATACTTAGTTAAATAAATCGTAACTTTTTATACTGTAGCTAATTTTTTGGAACTCCGCGATGTAAATATATAACTTATATTTACAGAGATGAACACGATATGATAATTATAAAACAGCCTATTATATTGTTATTGAGACGTTAATCGACACTATTAGACACTATTTTGAGAAAATATTGTATTAAAGATCAAAATGCATAATACATCTTTTTATTCGTAAAATTAAAAAATTATCTAAAAAAGATAATTCGTAAAAATTCATAACTTTTTATACTTGATTTTAAATAATTATCTACATTTATTTAACTATTTACATTTGATCTATAAATAGTTATAGTATATTAAACTGTCAAGTTATATTTTGATAAATATTGAACATGCTTACTTTATAAAAAAAAAAATCAGAAGACTTCAAGCATACAAGAGAATATATAATGTAGTTGAAATTATTAATATGTACTAATTAGTATTTCTCTGTTTCTCTCTCTATTTCACCCGCTATTTTGTGGCTTTGATAGCTTATAAAAATTTTTTGCAATAAAAAAAAAATGCAAAACGAGAAAACGTGACGAATGCTCCATAAACGATTAGATCATCCATAATGCAAAAAGTTCTCGCGTTAAAATTTATTAATTTTTCACTACCTAAGAATTCATTATCAAGCTAAGTATGCAGAAAATAAAAAATTTATTTTATTCAGTTTAGCCATTATAAAATAATAGATATTTAGTTTCAAAACCTTTCAGATTTTCATACACAATAAAAAAGCAGATTAAAATTCATCCATTTAGTTTAGGTCTTTTGTATGCTGTATAGAATAATATGCAGGTACGTTAACTTTTGGTTGACATAATGTTAATGTTTAGAGCGAGAAATACAGACTCATACTTGATTCTACAGATTTAAATAATTTAATATTTATCGAACATAGAGCAGTCACATCTTTACAACGGTACTCTTTTCTTTCTACTCTAAATCATCGTATTCTTTCGAAACTAACAAGATAAAGTTTCGCCATGTGGGTTATTAACCTGTCAAATTCTTGTTTATTTAAAGGTGCCGAATTCGCAGAAATCCACATGGAGAATCAATAATTTATCTCGCGTTGAAGTATAAATTATATAATGTGTAAATTAAATGTCCGACGCAATCGTGCCTAACATACATACACAATTGGATTAAATATGCATAATGTGCATAATGTATTTTTTCCTCCGGCAGTGGCCAGCTGCTTGTTTTGGAGATTGATGGCGATATTTATACGCAAATGTCTGGCAGTTTCTTAGTGGTATATTTAACATAATGACATATATAATGATGTATAACTGAAGTATCATAAAACAATGTAATTTTACAAAATAAAATAATATTCACTAGATTTACTAAGTTTATTAATTCTTCTGACAGAATTTTAATATCACAATGAAAGAAGAAGCATTTTTTTACTTTTTCAGAAATCTTATAATGATTGCAAAAACATCGATCATAAATTATCTGTTAAAAATTTATTAAGTTCCAAAACGAATGCGTAGTTAAAAATACAAAGTTTGTTAGTTGAGAAAATGGGAAGAAATCTTTCTCGTAAATATGCATCTATTTTTTGCATAAATAGTTTTCTTTTTTTATAATAAGTCGATTTTAAATTGAATTATGCCGATTTATTTTTCGCTGCTACCGTGAAATTTTTATATTCCATTTGTAGACTTTCTATTATTCTTGCAAGTATCGTCTAGTCTGACATCTGTTGAAAATGTTTAAACTACCTTCGATTAAAACATGAAGAGATCGATGTTTAGAGAATAAGAATTCGGTTACTTAATTCGCGTTCAATATTCGAAAAGAAAATGTTAAAAAAATGAAATTGAAGTAAAACGCGGTTTTCAGTATATTCCTTTTCATCCAGCAAAAAATGTTTAACCTTTTTTAAAAAAATTGTATTTCTCAATTTACTTTGTACGAAGTTTAATGGAAAAACGGCAGGCTTTTTGTATCGATCTGAATAGTACGATGTATGATGCAAAGAACGAGCAGTTGGTGCACAAATGTGCAAAATTCAAATAGCAAACGATAACGAAAAGCTAGCTTTACCATCTGTCGTTTATGCGGAATAAACTTCCAACTAAAACTACCAACGTCCGGATAGAGTCATAATACTTTACGATCTCTAATCATTGGACTGTTCTACCGACATGCATGTGCATACGAGGTCGGGCGCAAGGCGAGATACAGCTAGCATTGTGATTGCAAAATTGACGGAGCTTTCCATCGTAAAATCCAAATAAAAATGATGAATCAGATGAATGTCCGTTTATGTAATAGATCTCATTTCGCCAAAGAGATAGATAGCGTCTAGAGAGCAGAGAGAGATCGAGATTCTTATTTTGTGTTTTTGAAAAAACCATATTTTATTCCATTTAACATCCGACGCGCGCGCGCCTGTTTTGTTATTATGAATAGATTAATTTTTTAATATATAGGAAGAAATATGAGAGTAGATTAAAGACTTTTTTCAAATTATACAATATAATAAAAAATATTGGAATAAGTAGTTCTGGCATTAAATTAATCAGTGAATTGAAATATGGTCGAAATTATTCTGTGTTGATTATTCCGTTAAGATTTTAAGAATTTATAAATTATTATGAGTTTGATTATAAAATCAATTATTAAGTAAATAATTTAATAATTGAATAGTTATATTATTTAATTATACAAAAAAAAACGAACAAATGAATATATTACATGCATTATAAAAATCGCATTTATATATTAACAATCGTTTAGATTGATGATTATGATTGATGATGATGATGATTGTATTATACGCATTTATAAGATTGTATAAATCCTGTAATAAATCTTAATTCTGAATTTGCCTTTATACAATCCTTTCTCGCAATTATATTTGACTTAATGTTACGTAGGAAGTTTTGTATAGTTTTCTAAACATTTAAATTAGGATTAATACAATCGTTCTAAATATCATTATTTTTTATAAATGTGCAAAAATTATTTTATCTTCAATTACGTGTAATCAATGAATAATATAAAACAATATCTAGAAAAAGAATTTTTATCATTTGGAAGAACTTTGAAGATTACAAAAATAAGGTTTACTGATTATTATCATGCACTAATGTAATGTTTAGAAAACTATACAAAAATTTTTTACATAACATTAAATCGAATATAATTGCGAAAAAAGGTAGTATAAAGGCAAATTCAGAATTAAGATTTATTTGTAAGGAAGAGAAAATGTAAGTCATTATATAACTCTTACGATGCGGCTTTGTGACTGACCGTATTATTATGTATTTTGTTACAAATTTATTAATTCTAGACAAATAGGAAGTTGATTGGACATAATATGAATTACGCGTTGTTCTTTGATTTTATCACTTCATCTCTATGCGTGATTCATGAATTATTTATAATTTCTAAAATACACATGCATATATTATTATATTATATTTAATTATTTCTTATGTTTAATTATCTGAGTTAACAAATAAGTAAGATAAATATGTTCTCCAATTGTACTTTTCATAATTTATGTTGATAGAAATGGACGTACAATATTTACAATACATTATAACGGTTATAAAAATAGTGTCAGACTTACCGAGACTGATGCACAACAGCAGACTGCATTAATCTGTAACACATAAAAAAAAAACAAGTTAAAATAATTATTGTGACGTGAATCTCGGGCACATTTTTATTAGCAAATTATTTCTGTGTCTATACGGAACTTATTTGTACATTACATTTGCATTATTAATATCGGAATACATAATAAACTATATTACATGTGTGAGCTATCAGAATAAATATATTATAAGCACATTTACTTATCTCGTCTAAAAACATTTCAAACTTTTGAAATTTTAATAAATTCCGGCATTGATAAATTGTAAAGTTTCTCAAGTAAGAGTTAGGATATATTTTATGTACATGCATGTATGTTTTGATTTTCGAAATATTTCTTACGTATGAAAATTACAAAAAGATTCTGTTTTAAATTCCGAAATTCTTTCCGCAAAACTCCACTTTTAGAGTTTGTCTAAAGTGGACTATACAAACGACTCTAATTTACCGAA
>QKQZ01004576.1:0-18708 GCA_003595255.1 Solenopsis fugax | reverse complement strand
GAAAACAGGCACATATAAAAAAATACGTGTCCCTTATTTTTATCTGTACAATAACATATTAAATGCATGTCAATATCGGAGGGGGACACCTAGAGTACATTCCTTGTAAGATTATAAATAATTATAAATGATTATTAAAGNTAAATGCATGTCAATATCGGAGGGGGACACCTAGAGTACATTCCTTGTAAGATTATAAATAATTATAAATGATTATTAAAGAAATAAATCTGGACTTAAAAAATCACGTCATGATATCACATGAGAATTTATCTTACACACTACTCTTGTTATTATAAGTAACTTTCATACATTCAGAACTTTTCATTATGTTTTAGGTTCTCTTTGTGTTTGGCTACTTGATTATTGGATTCGCATTAAGTTTTGCCGTTTTGTTTCACAAAAATGATCAATTTCACCATTTCTGGGATTCTATCATAAAAACTGTGGTAATGATGACGGGCGAGTATGAGTACGAGAAACTGTTTGAAACTAAGAACGATATGAGTAGTTTTCTAACAGATATAAGCAGAATTATGTTTATCGTCTTCATTCTTCTCGTCAATATCGTTCTGATGAATCTCATGATCGGTCTGGCGGTCAACGACATTCAAAGTCTTGAAAAAGAGGTACGATGTATGAATATTTAGAAATAGATCCGCAAAATCTCACTATTCAAAACTGTCTCAATTGCAAAAAGCTACATTAAGTTATGTATAAAATAAATTAATGTGCAAATTAATCAGGAGTAATAAGCATCGAAATTAATATTGTCGTATTAGGGCCACATACGTCGATTAGTGAAACAAGCGGAATTTGTCGCATATCTAGAAAGAGTGACGTCCATGATAGAAGGAGAATCCATCACGGTGATGTCATACCGAATCCCTCGTACCAATTGGCTATATTCTCGCTTAAGAGGATTATTGCGTTGGAGATGCAATATTGTCACAGAAATTCCGCTGCAAGCTCGTGAAAAACATTTTCATATGAATCTTTTTATGAATATTCCAGCCCATCTGAAAGAAGCTTTATTTCTGTTAGCCAAGAAATCTTTCAAGAACGAGATGTATGAATTATATACGATTATACAATTTAAAGTACATTTTCCCATGCTTACAGCATCGGAAATTGAAATTATGTCTATACATAAATCCATATTATTATGTTTTAGTTTAGCAGACAATAACATAGAAATTGGCGATAAAATGTTAACCCAAGTGGTATGTACTTAAAAAAAATAATAATGTCTTAAAATTGCGTAATCTAATATTCAATCTAAGTGACATGTATTTTTCCCAAAAAATGTATGAAATCTTTAAATTGCATCAATAATAAAAAGAATATATTGCTCTTTGAAATAACTGATGTACTACTTTTAATAAATAAAATCCAAGTATAGTATCTATGTATTTCTATACAAAAATTTTATTGAAAAATTTTATTACAAAATTTTTTATGTACAAAAACATGGCGCTGGTAGACGTTTAAATATAATAAGGTTGTAAAATAGTTATAGTAATACAAAAAAATTGTAATAACTTACAGTGTTACTTAAATGCTAAAAAAACTTAATTTTTTCATTGTTTTTTCATTATTATTTTATAGCAATATTTTATATAGTACTATTTGAATAAATAATTATTAAAATTTAGAAATTTTTTCTTTCAGTGTATATCAAATAATTTTTCCTAGAGACTCGATGAGTGAAATGTTTTTATGAAATTATAGTAATGCGTATCTTGTTTTATTTAGATTAGCAGTTATTTCGGTATATTTAAATTGCGAGTTAATGGATGAATCATTAGTTAAGAATACGAACAAAACGCGCATTGCTGAGCAGATTTTCCTGAAAATACATAACGCGGTCGTTCCTGTTCATTAAAATTTACGTGGTTCATTATACCTTGATTCAACGAATATTCTCATCCGTGCCGTTTTAAAATGCGCGTGATTTAAAATAAACGGGCCACGCAGCTCTCGCTACGTTCTCATTATTGACCGCGGCGCGTACATACGTACATAGGATCGCCAGGATTTCTGTCTACTCTGGAAAATGGACGAGCGGCGTTGTGTTTCGGTCCCCTTGATATCGCATCTGCGTGCAGATATATCACGAAGTTATCAGTTCCCTGTAGAATCCCACCGCGATCTCGCACATTTGCGGCGCCACTTCCGGCAGTGGAAAACAAAACGCGGACCGGGCGTCGCGCCGACCGGCAAAACGACTCGCGATCCACCCGCAACTTTCGCAATAAATCAACAACAGAGATGCGTAAACAATTTCTATCATCTATCCGCCGGGACGTGCGGAGAGATCAATCATAGAACGCGCGATGGCGATGCGATTTAATTATTCGGTCTAGTCGCCGATCGATTGTGTGAAAGATCACAACAGCGAGGATCTCGAATACGTGCACGGAAAGAACGATTTTGCTAAAGTAAAAATTTAGCTAGATACTAAAAATATTTCTTTTTTTTTTGGACTATCAAAATAATTATATAGGTCGCTCATGCACGATGATCAAGGCTGCAGAAAATTTTGACTAGTAATTAATTCGAACGTACATAATTATTTTGATAATCTAACAAAAAAATTCTTATCAGATTTCTATTTAACTACATTTTTCGGTCGCCTAAATCGTACCTCTCATCAATATTTTTATTTAATATAAGCAACATTTATTATAACAAAATCATGAAATGAGAAATGGGTAATATAGACAAAAATTTAACAAATTACATCTTGTTTTACGTATCCACAATACTTAAAAATAGGAACTAGTGATATGATTACGTAGTTGATAAGAATATAATCATGCAATTTTATGGATACTGAATTTTTATGAGGTTTATAGATAAGTATATATTAATGATTGAATTTTTACATTTTCATAAAAGGTTTATTGTAGAATATTTTACATTTGTGGCATGTATACATGCATGTATACATACATATATGCAGTTATTCTAAAGGTTAAATCGATATTTTTATAAAATCTTATCAAGTTTTCTAAAATCGTATTACCACAAATTTTATTGCAATAAACAATTTTAATGTAAGATTGATAAGAGATAATAGTAAAATTAACATTTTATATGAATAATATGCCGATTACAAAAATCAAATCAAATCGGTTATTTCGAAATTTTTATTTAATGTCATTCATTATCGTTATTTATTAATTGTTAAATATTTGATCCTTTTTCTTGATTAATTATTAATAAACTAATTATTAATAAAATAAGTGTTAGTGGTTATTTATATTTTTAATTATTTTATTTCATAAATTCGATATTTTCAAAGGCAATACTAATTGTTTAAATCGTACGTTTTGCAACATGTTGCAAAAAGGCTTGTATAATAAATTAATTAGTGAAAAATCGTAGTAATAGGTTTCTGAAATATCAATCTATTTGCAGCGTTTATTTAAGTACAAATCAATACCAAATGGGAAATTAAAAAAAATAACTTAAATGGTACGCATTTGACAACTGTATTTTAGCAAACCGTTCTTTTCATGTAAATCTCAAGAGAAAGCGTATATGATCCTCCACTTTTCAGCTGCTTATTTATACTATATTATAACTTTTAGCGATCATATGACCTGCGATATTTGAATCTTTTCGGATTTTATTTCTCCAAATGTTTCTCTCTCTCTCTCTCTCATCACAATTTATTTCTCTAAAAAATTCTGCGATAAAACTGTAAAATAAACAAGAGAGAAAAAGAAGAATCGTAAAAAAAACTTTGGGATCGCTATCGATGGACACGTCGAAAATCCAGCAACGTTGTTAATTAAAAAATTCTCAACATTTCGACAAAATGTTTGTAACTCGGGAAACGCGCGAATGAATATGGTGTGACATTGCCGAAATCACCCGCGTCCACAATGGCGAGGACACCGTCGGCCTTGCAAGGCAATCGGTCGAATGTACACGTAAAAGCCCATCGTGCGATTCTGCATTTTAAATCATATGCCCCGGCTTTTTCCGTCGCTTTTCAAGCGGCGGCAGATGTCCCGGCCCACCTGATAATGACATCGGCGCAATGAATCCGGTCAATTTGCCGTGGTTATCTCTCTAAATATGGGCGCGCGTTCCGTCGATTCACTCGTTATCCCCGATTTCGCGATACTAAGCGCGATTTTTCATAGCCGCGAGCGTTTTTATGCGGACCTGTCGGAAAAGCGAAACGGCGATAACAATCGCGAGCAATAATAATCATCATTTATCCCCTCGTTGTTGCCGGTATTCGACGAAAAAGTTTAGCTTTATAGCGACGCATGACTTCCCGAGCGGGCCATTTAATTAATAAAATTTTTTAACGTGAACAGTGCAGAATTATTTCCAAACGCTCGACGCAGACATATTTCACAAATAACACGGTCTTTAAAATTTTGATCGAATTAGCTGCGGGTATCTTCGTATGATCGAAACAAATTGGAGAGCTATTGTTCCTATCTCTACTCTTCTCTCTTTATTTCCTCTTTCTGCTTCCCCGCGTGTTTCCACACGTGTGGAATCGATGCCGAATTTATTATCGTCGCGGCATACATATTCATCGCGACGGGCGTCACTCAGGATATAGGAACTAAATCTACTGGAAGTGAGACCGCGTAGCCGTCAAACTCTCACGTTGTTCGCGGACTTACTTTCTTGATTGATACCGATGAATTTTTATGCGCCTCATCCATTGATTCGCCGTTGTCGTCGCCTCGGTAAAACGAGGGCGACGACAACGGCGTCTAAAGGGACAAGAGAAGGGCGGAAAAAGAGCATGGTTGATGAAGGCACAGCAATATGCAAACGTATGAAAGCCCCAGGAGTATCGGCTACGCGAATTACAACGTCGAATGTACACGGCGCCTCTTTCGTGTCGCGCTATATTACAGTTTCGTACAAAATATAGGAACTGACGAATTCGATTAGTAAACAATATTTTAAAAGTTCGCAATATTTGTAAGGGTTTCGATTTTAGTTATAAAAAAAAAACGAGAATCTTAATTTTATAATCCTACACAGAAAAAAAATTAGTATCAAATCAAGAATTCATTATTTTATAAGCAAGAATATAAAATTTTTTTGTGGAAGAATTTATAATCTTAAACAGACATAATTTGCTTACATGAAGAAAATTTTTCTGTTCATATAAGCAAATTATGTCTAAAATTGGAGATATTTCGTTAATGTAATACATACAAATTGAAATAAGAACGCCTTCTACGGTCAAGCTGGATCTTCGTACTTTTTATAAATTTTACTTGTGTGATTTTTATATACCTTTTTTTCCAAATTCAACCGACTACGCGCCGAATTACTTTTCCGATCATAACGCAGCTATAAGTTGAACATGAACAAATTATATCACATTTATTAAATTAGAAATAATTTAATAATTAGCGATGCTAACTTGCATCTTGATGTTAGACCCCTTATCTCCCATGAAAAAACTGTAAAGAATTTATTGCGTTATGATCGGAAAAGTAATTCGGCGCGTAGTCGGTTAAATTTGGAAAAAAGGTATATAGAAATCACACAAGTAAAATTTATAAAAAGCACTAAGATCCAGCTTGACCGTAGAAGGCGTTCTTATTTCAAATTATGTCTGTTCAAAATTGTAATTTCTTTCAAGATTTTATATACTTGCTTATATATGAAACAATGAATTATCTTGATTTAATACTAATTTTTTTTCTGTATATGACGCGATTGACACTTGACTTCTTCTCTACATACCTATTTCAATTTTTTTAAAATACATATTGATTTCTAGCGTGAATTAGACTTGAAAGAGCGTCGACAAAAGGGAAACGGCACGTGCGTAGAATTCAACTATAAATATTTTCCTCCCCGGTAAAAGCCAGATTAATTTGCATTTCTAATTAACCATTAGCATAAAGCTAATTTCTTATTACTTAGCACGGGAAGGGAGCGGCATAAGCAGCAACAAGACGTCCTTCTCTAATCTCACGTATTTCAGTTAAATGAAATTACCGAGCGGACAATATCCGCCGAATTATTTAACGCATCGTATTGCTTGTATTACGGCTCGTGCTGTTGGCGTGTCAGCTCCGCTTTAAACGGATGTTTCATAAAAAATAAATGAAATATTTTTTACGCGGGGGTTGTTGCACGTTCTGTAGAAACAGATCCCTCAAAGGGGATAAATGAAAAATATTGCGTGACTCGCTGAATTGTTGCCATACATGTGCAATGAATTGAAATACGCTTTCGTATCATAGTTTGGTCACAAAAAAAATGTAGCCCGATATATCGGCTTTACATGAGATTTGCGCTTAGATATACTTGTATCTTTAACCCAATTCACTGTCGTCTCTTTCATTCAATTTTTACATTACTTTCGAATAAAAGTATGAAAAAGAGTAGTATCTTAATGCGAAGAGGAGTTTAAAATGCTACAACCATGTTTTTAAACAGATTCTTTCTTCATGCAGAAACTCTTGTTAATCCTGGAGTGCCACTCGTACTTTTCTTACATTAATACTTTGGATGAAAATTCATCCATTAAATTAAGAATTTGTTGTACCTTTTTAGATACTTACTATATAGATTACTAGATAGTAAAATAATCAATATTATTTTAATATAAACAAAATCTTATTAAATATTATTTTATATTATCGAAACATTATTAACGAAAACTATTAAACTCGAATTAGCATTTGAATGAAAATTTACTTATAGCAGCACCCCAGAATCATCTAGTTTTTTTTGCATAATTGATTATCTGTTCTATAATTTGAGATTATTATGTGTATAAA
Source organism: Solenopsis fugax (assembly GCA_003595255.1). Taxonomy (NCBI): domain Eukaryota; kingdom Metazoa; phylum Arthropoda; class Insecta; order Hymenoptera; family Formicidae; genus Solenopsis; species Solenopsis fugax. The sequence continues at coordinate 11,923 of QKQZ01004576.1, read as the reverse complement.
TTTATAATTATTATTTTTTTAAATAAAGAGAAATAAAATATTTTTGATCAGAGTAAAGAAAACTACTGAGCTTTATTTTATCAGCATTGGAATGTAAAAATCACTCCAGGTGACTACTCCCGGATTAAATAATTCGAATAAAGAATAAATATATACGAAATCTATTTCTGTTGGCCTACTTACCTTCGTACACCCAATCCGGCACTCCATTGTAAATCGTTCCAAACACTCCGGTAGTGGTTATTTGATAGTCGTTGACCACCTCCGCCTCCGGTCTGTAGTAGATATTATTCTGGTAAATGTAGATCAGAGCGTTGCCGTGCGGTGCCCAAGTCGCGAGTTGCAAAGGCGTCGATTCGTTCGCCGCTAATATCGTCTCCGTTCTGCAAACACAACGATAACTTGATTCAACGGCCTGCACTTGCTTCTTGCGTGCCTTCGCGTTTTTCAAGATGAACCGCTCGCGGTTTTCACGTTTTTCGCGGAAGAAAAAAAAGACTGACAATCTTCCCAGTTTTTCGTGCTTCCCTCTATTTCACGTTTCCCTACTGTAAATAAAAAGTTCATCAGTCAGTATCTCCCCAAGGACGTTGCGATGCTCTCAAAGACGGATGGTTACAGTAAAAATGTAACAAATGCAAGAGCGTTTTTTTATTACTTTAGCAAGGAACTTACGGAGGAAGGGAGAAGGAATAATAAAAACCTGAAAGGTAGTAGAATACGGACACGCACGCGTCATTGTTTAAAAAAAATGATGAAAAATGCTGCGAAATAATGTTAAGTAACACGCGGCAGAATAAACATCTCATATATTTTGTATTTCTTGATTTCGCTAATGTACCGCCCGTGTTGGACGAAATACCGTGGCACACTTTTTACGAAAACCTTTTTTTTCCCCCTCACAATTATTCGCGAGATAAAATGCAAGACACGAAATACGAAACCACAAAAACGCGAAGCTCTCGTACAACTACCTCGGGATAATTACGTTTCTTTACGTGAGAGCTTGTCTCGCACATCGATCTCACAATCGGTCGGATAGATTCGCGTGTACTCGACGGACGCGGTAAATCCAAATTCGGATTTATGAAGTTGAGACGGATAGAGAACGATGCAAGCGTCGTCGGATCACGTCCGCGTTGTTATTGCTTAGTGTTCGTGACCGATCACTGCAGCCAACAATGACGTCACTATGCACCGCTCGAACAATGCCGTAACTCTGTACGATTTTAGGCGGGGCTCTAGTTTGAAACTAGCCGGACAACCCGGAGACATAGTCCCGCATAACTACGGCCACCGTATTGTCACGGTGGCTTTGGCCAGGGAAACCGTAATACGGGCCACAAATTCTTCGTCAAAGGCTCGAAATACAAACAATGGCGGGGATATTATTACCGGCGCGGGAATGATCAAATAAAACGGCGAATAAGTAATTACTCTGGGACTAATTACGATTGTAATTCAGAGACGCAATTAACATCGGAATAGGCGGTTTCTGCATTTTGGTATGTTTAGGAAACTATATTATTGATGCGTTCAGCACGACGGAAACTATTATGGAATTGTATGTTATTGCTGACAATAGTCTCTTATCATGTTACATTACATATTATATATTAATTGACGTATTATTCGTGTGGTATTATTATAATGTTACATTATAATAATTATACGCTGTAATAAAATTTTATCAAATTCTTTGAATGTTAATACGCGTTCATTTATCTATAATTTTTTTTTTCAATTCCGTACTTCTCATTTAATTTCATTCAGTTTCAATTTCTAATTATTTTTTTATTTAATTTTATTCTATTTCTTCGTTTCTTTCTTACGTTTAGAACTTTCATAAATTAGATATAAATTTAAATATCTGTAAAAAACAAAATAGACATAATAAATAGACATTTTCAATATTTTTTTCCTATTGTCCGCATTTTACAATTTTCTCATAAATTAAAGTCTTGATCGGATAATTTCTGCCAAGACTAAAGACCTCCGCGCTCGTTCGCGATTAGGTAGACGCTGTTTACAAAGGGCTTGAGAAAAGCCGATTAAGGGAAGTTGATTTTTGCCCTCGTGCCTCGTAAAAATATCATTGTAGATCCCACAATGTAGACAATGTAAATCGACGGAAAACATTCAAACTTGTTTACTTGAGTACCAAAATCGTAGATTTTATGAATTTACGTACAGCTTTAATCGAGCCTTTAAATGTTAGTTGTGTATCCAAAGAAATGTAGTTTTTTACACGGAAAGAACGGTTTTACTGAAATATCTAAATTTAACTTTTAGTTGGATGCAGATCTGAAAATAATTTCTTGTTAGATCCTTAAAATTATTATGAAGAAAATTCAAGTATGATGAGCAATGTTGCCATAAGTTTTGATATTCTAGCAATTAGTTTGAGCGTCTTACATAATTATTTTGAGGTTCCAACAAAAATATTTTCAGATCTAGTTAAATTACTAGATATTTCAGCAAAAGCATTCCACATAAAACATATATCCATTAGATCTTTGTAATTTCATAGAACGTCTATTTTTACGGTGGAAGTCAGATAGACAGAATAGAATAAAAGACGCGGCATTATGATATTTTTCAATTATGTCGTAATAAAGTAATGATGAAATAATTCCTTTTGAAGGCAAGCAACCAAAATTAGACTCCGAAATGAAAGTAAATAAAATGTTAATTAACATTTATAGTTAAAACGCATCCATAAAAAATCTTAAATTAAATTTTCAATTAACGTCTATTATTAGTTATTCATCGAAATTCTATGAAACATCTACAATTAAATCATATAACACAGATATCTAATAGACATCTATGAATACGTCTAATGGAGGTCCAATGGAGATCCAATGGACGTATGAAATGCGAAACTATGGCTTTCTAGTGGATGTCCATTGAAAGTCTAATGAACGTCTAATGGAGGTTCCAAATCTCCCTGACAGACGTCTAATGGACGTCTATTAGAAGTTTTCGTTCTACTTGGAGTCCTTTCCGTCTATGTAATCACGTTATTTCACATGTCATAAAGGTTTCAACAATAAAATTTTAGTCTTTTAACATCGCATCAAGATGCATAGTTTGCCTCGCAGTAAGATGTTCCGCGACGTGTAACGAAAATAAACGAGAATGACGGCGCGACGTGTTCTCTTCACGTGCTCTCGTTATTGTTATCTTTTTTCACTGTCATTTCGGATAAAAGTTTTATCCATTTCGAATAAAAGTTTGATACTCGAGATCAGGCTCTGATATATGGCAGATTGCCAGCTCTGCTGCATACGGAAAACTATCGGAATCTATTCGCGCACAAACTATCAGCAAATACGTTATCGCAGGAGGAAACGAATGAAGTCGTCGAACCGCTCTCATAGCGGTTCTGGTAAATCAATTAAATAATTGCGCGGAAACAATCTTTTCTTTAAAACACCGCACTTACAATTACGATCTTTTAATTTGTCGATTACTTCTATAGTCAAGATGCTTCACAAATTTTCGTTTAATCGAGCACACCGATCAGCTTATCTTCTTCGAGACTTTAGAATTTAAATGAGAATTATATTCGTAAACGATCTTTGCTACGTTCTCACCGTGTTTTGAACTTTACGTTTACTTTTTATGAAAACTTGCTTTCATGGAAATTCCAATCTATAAAAGAACTTCGAACATACCGTGAAACATGTGAGTTTCATCTTACGTCGCCGCAATATGTGCTCACAAATGCATATGTTCTCAGATACGTTTTCCAGACGCATACACAGACTTATGTACACACTTGGAAAAGAATAGAAAGGAAATGTTTAAGAGGGACGGAACGATAGGGAGAAACGCGAGACGAAGAAAGAAAGCCTCTTCTCCACCGACAGTAAAATCGGGAGCCGTTCGGATATAAACCAAAAGCACACCATGCATTCTGAAATTGATTTTGTGACGGCTTCTGAGATTATAGACGGAGCAAGCAAACACGTTTACGATTATGTAACCGCAAATGCACATGTAAGAAAAGAAAGTACATGAAAATCGCTTGAAGTTTATGAGTATTCCGCAAAATCAAAGTTTCTATCGTACAGAAAAAAAGATATATTAACTATGTACCTTAAACTAATTGAAGATAATCTTGTTAATTCAATATCTCATGCTCTTGTTTTAATAAAACAAATTTTTGTTTCTTAATATTGTCGTTGAATTAACAAAATTATTTTCAATTAGCTCTAACGTTGTTAATATTGTACATCATTCTTTTCTACGTATGTCTATATATCTACACTTTACTATCCTTATTATAATCACTAATATTTCTCATCTTTTCGTTTATTTACTTATTGAAACTAAAGGCTAATTTTTGCGTCTTTCTTTCAAAAGTCAAGCAAATCCATTTCTTTTTTTAATCTGAATTGGAGTGCCAAATTATTCTCTAGTGTCACATCATGAACAATTTTGTTTCGGCAGAAGAATCAAACAGAAAACGAAAAATGTAAATATAAATAGGCAATACATATAAAATTTTCGCAAAGAACAAACAAGTTCAGAGATTTTTCTTTTTTAATGGATCAAAACATTAATTAAAGTCTACAACTTTGTTCTTATATCTATTATATGTCCAGAGACAAGTTATACATATTTATACAATCAAAGGATTGAAGATAAAAAGATCATAATATTTTGGCGGGGACATTACCATTGCTTTTATCACAATATCATCGACCTTAGCATTAGAGCGCACAGCAGTCTTATTTCAGATCTCATACGGTTTAGAAGTTCGAACACATTGACAGATTTATAAGATTTTGACACATTTGCGGAAAACTTAAACGAGGTATTTAACGCAAAACTTGAATTTATATATTGTTTTAATTGGCAGACTATGTGATAGTGACGACCACTTTGTGAATGACACAGGTTTTCAAAGCGTCTTAAGAATTCGCGCCTAGTTAATTTTGACATGATGCCTGGCCAACACTTTCTCGCTTCCAAACGAGGAATTGATGGAGTTACAGTATCGGTAGCTCATTCACATATCTGCGACGTATTTGTTCGGATTGCGGAGATTAGACCATTTGTGACGGAAGATTCGAAGCTCTGATGCACAACTAATAAATGATGTAACTAATATTATTAGCGTATTATCGAAGTTTTTTATGTATTAATTGTTAGACGATTGAAAAAGGCTAAGTACAGCCGAAACGTTTCGTAATATTACAGGACTTTGTTCTATGTTAATATATATTTTCCACCCTTTATGCTCGGTTTTAATGACCTTCTTGTAAATATAGAAGATAAAAAGTCTTTTTTGTTTCCTGAAGATTTAACTTTTTGGACTTGTTTGGTTCTCGTGGGACACCCTCGATTATTTTATTACCGCAATCAAACGGTTCTTGCTTCAGAATATACGTCGAAAAACCGCAATGAAGATTACTCCATATTTATTGGAGCCGGAGAGATGGGGGAGCCATCGGAATTCAGGATTAAACGATCAAGATTTCGAGACAAAAGTTTGCAAGTTCTTAAAAAACTAGATCATAGTGTCGATTGCATCGAGCCATTCTACTGCTTCTACATACACGCGTTGAAAAAGCCCGACGGGTCTTTCCGGTTGGATTCGCGCAATGACCCGCGGCGTTTTCGTTCACAGCCAACCGCGGAAAATCGATGAAAAGCGTAAGGCGCGACGTTGACTGCCGTGTCGTCGCTGGATGGCTCGTCGTCCCGTCGCGGAAAACTTCTTCCCGAAAAGCCATAAATAAAGACGCCAGTATTCATGCGGCGTACAAACCGGGTTTATGGCAGGACAGAGCTAGCCCGGCCTCGCCTCGCTCCGCTTCGCCTGGCGCGGAATATATAGCGAGGTAACTCTCACGGCTTATTTACCCGCCCGCACTCTTGTTCCCCTTTTGCCTTCGCCTCTGCCACACCAGTGTAGACCCGTTCTGTGCCTTTTATCGCGACACCGAAAGCCAAAAAACGACGGCGAGTTTACTGCTCCCCCGACTGTGTTCTCCGCGTCATTGCCGCCAAGCGTGAACAAACCGCAACACACACGCGTCGCGATTCTCGAAAAAAAAAAAAACCCTTTGCACTTGGTGCACTTTGATTTTGAGGATTCCACCGCGGGAATATCTCGAAATGAGAGACATGTATTTTTTACAACATCGTACGGGATTACTTTGACCTCGCAGGCGCAATATCGCGCAATAAAACAATTTTAAAAGCAGCTCTCTCAACATTTCAAAAAAGCACGCCAGTAAATATTAAAGTTAAAATTACTCACGCCGTGACTTTACTTTCATAAACTGGAGAATTGCTTTTTTAGACCTGTGCGTTATCTTATAGAAGACAAATTAGATAAATTATAATTAAAAAGCAGAGATAAGAAGCACTTTCCAGGACGTGAAAAATAACTACGGAACGACAGGCGATGAAATAAATTCCTTACGAAATTTATGCTCTGCCCATCTCATTATTATTATGACAATAATAAAGTAACTTTAATAGTAATGATGTACTACTTTCCATTCTTGTTAAGAAGTAAATGTTAAATTTTTCATTATATGTTACATTATATTAAAAACAAATGTATTATTTAATATAATTACATTATATTAAAAATAAATGTATATACATATAAATAGAAAGCAAGCTCTAAATCTTTATTTTTAGACCTCTGAGCTTTCCATAAATCAATATATCACAGAAGATTCTACCCTGAGGGAAAATTTACTAAATTTTAATAAATATTTGTTCGAATAAAACTAATTAAATATTCACTAATAGATGTAAATATAAATTTACTATTAAATGTAAATATGTATTTATTTAATACAAGAACCACTAATTTAAGTATCATTTTTTCTTATAGAGTAAATGCTTATGTACAGTAAATAAATATTAGTACTATTCGAAATTCAAATAAATATTATTAAAATTTAGGAATTTTATTTTCAGTGTCTTCACCATTGACCGTCGAGATATTAACGTCGACAATAATTGTCTTTTACATAAATTGTAATCGCGTTTCGTTCATAGCTAGAGAGATTCCGAATACACGCAACGATACGACATTACAATCGCGAAAACGAAACTCCGGAGCGGAACGTTTTATCTGCGCTCGAAGTAACGTCTTGGCGCAAGTCCATTTTCCTGTGTCGAATGAACGGATACGTATCGCAAATACAAATGCAAATGAGCATAAATTTTATAAGAAATTTATTTCATCGCCTGTCGTTCCGGAGTTATTTTTCACGTCCTGGAAAGTGTCTGGTGGGCACGCTCCGCGAAGAAAATCGCTTCTTCATGTCAAAACGTACGCAACGTATGTACAACGTAAGATTACGACGCGTACCATTGCGCGCGATGTATGCGACAGAGGCAGAGTATATCTCACGTTTTCTCTAAGAATACGCGTTTATCTTTTCACTCTCGCGCGAAACCACCGTCGGAGATAGAGGCGATGTGCAGTGGCCGCACAATAGATTTTATTTGTCGGTAAAATTCATCATAAAATGAATGATTTGATATTTCGTTCGTTCAAGATAATAGCCTATATATTTTCGTGTGATATTCGAAGAGACACGTGAAATAATTTATAGAAGAAACGCATATGCGATAGGTACAGGTGTACAAATCAAAGTGGATTCGATTTGCTTTCAAATCTGAAATAATAGAATTCGAATAATTCAAGAATTTCGAGTCATCGATTCGATTTCAAATCGCCTGTTTTAATTATTTTTTTTTTATATCTCTCGTGCGACTAATCTTATCAGCGCGTATCAATTCTCATGTCTGATTCATTGTTTGCCGATTGTTTTTTTGCAAAAAACTTTTCTACCGCGTCTAAATCCTATAAAGTATTCAAAAATTCGTGTATATGATAGAAAATTGGTAAATTTCCATTTATACACTGAGGGAAAAATGACTAAATTTTAATAAATATTTATTCGAATAGTACTAATGAAATATTTACTGAATGTAAATATATATTTATTTAATACAAAAATCACTAACTTAAGTATTATTTGTTTTATACAGTAAATATTTATGTACCGTAAGTGAATATTTCATTACTACTATATATAAATATTTATTAAAATTTAGAAATTTTTTTCTCTCAGTGTAGACTTGTATCATAATTTTATTAAATTTAGAACAAAATTTGAAATTACTCCATTATATTTTCTTAAGTACACTAAAATACCATCATACTTCGATAATAATATATTAACATAACTTATACGATATGCTGATTTATCAGTAAAATATCCTCACACTTATTATTTATAATATCTATTATAATATTAATTTCCACTTACATTTATGATTCTCACCTTAAAATTCGGCTTTTCACGAAAGCCAACGAAACTCAAACTTGAAGGCGAAGAGCCATGTGTGTCCGCTCGTTGCGGCGGTTGCGCGGTTAAATCGTGAAACAGCCGCTCTATGTACAAAGATGATGAGTGGCTTTTACGTCTGCGAATCACGTTTAGAAACGGACTGAGGTTTGATCTGCAAGACTATTTGAGGATGATCTCAAGCGCGACGGTAAAGTCCAAATATCACCCGCTCTTTGGAGTAGTGGGCATCCACACACATAACGGCGAAATTTCGCGGAATCGCGCTCTCTGAGCAGTAAGACGAGCAAGCCACGTAGTTCCGCGTGGATGAACTTCAAGGTACGTCGGCTCCTTTGGCGGAGTGCGAACGACAGGGATCCGCGACAAGGACGACGTTATTTCTGCGAAACTCGAGAAAGTCTTTGCGGTTTCGCGCGATCGTGAGAAATTGGTCTTCGGAATTTTGCAAGTTTTACAGGCGACCTAGTTCCTCGAATGATTTAAACTGTGGAGGAAGTTCGACTGATATAGAAGAGAGTCGACCTCCTCTCCATAAAGATATGAAGATAACATCGTAAATTTAACTTCGATTATTGTGCCAAATTAAAAGTCTCAATTACAAATACAAACTATTTTAAATCGATTAAAACATATTTGTAAAACATATGTGTGTTTATTCTTATTTATTTATATATATATTAAATATCAGAAAATTCAGAGAATTTACATATAATTCAGAGAATTTACAATAAATATTAATATAAATACTGGTCTCTATTTGTTACGTATTTACTTTGTAAATAAATAACAAATAGAGACCAGTATTTATATTAATATTTATATTAATGTTTATATTAATGTGGATATGTGTACATCGAGCTAACAAGTAAACAAATACATGTATAAATAATCAAATATGGATATGCGAAGCGAACAACTAAATTTAACAGGAGAGTAAATAGGATGCAAATAGATTGTTGATATTAATTTCCCTACAGCTAATTAATATTTGAATCAGAATTAATGCTTTACTGACGATAAAGCGCCAACACGGGATATTAAGATATTCATCCGAAACAATTGAGGGAGCATAATTCTTAGCATAAGCAGAAAATACTGCTGGAAATTAAGGGAAGAATAGCGCACGATTTGTCCTGCCTTTGCAAAGCCAGCAATCGTCTCGATACCGCGAAAAGTGCAACCGTGCGAATAAGTTCGGGCCGCGGAAGAGAGCTTTAAATTTTTCCTCGCCGGCGCGGCGCGGAGGACGAGAAGGGAGAGCGAGATCGGTCGACGAGCGGTCGAGGGGCGCGGGGACACAGAGGGCCCGGTAATCGCGATATAACCGCTTCTAAATGCTGAGTTAATGATGAAATCCGCGAGGGAAAGTTTCTCAGACGGAGGAGGCGGGCAAGGTGGTGAGACGGTAAGACGGCGCGGGATTAAATTCGTGCGCAGTTTGTAATTTGCACGCGGCGCGGCTTTTCCCTTCGGCCCCTCCTCGCCTTTCTCCGGGGAGGGGCCGAGATTAAAATGCAAATCCGAACTTGAAATCGTGAAATAAATTCGAGATATAATTGTCGCAAACGCCGTCGAGACACGGCTCGTTTACTTACAGGGTTTCCAGGTTCACGAGCCTGTAATGGGCCAGGTACGTATGACGATACAGCTGAAACAGAAAACAAGAGCGATATTTCATTCGACTTGCTGAAGTCAGTGAATTGGAATTAATAAAAGGGTGAACGTATATAAAGTTACTTCACGCGAAAGTCGATCCTTTCGCTCTCAATATCGCGAGGCAGACGTTACGTCTTCACTTTTCGTTAATTTCCGAGATATCCTGTAGAGCTCGAGACGTATATTCAACTACTTGTCACCTTTTCTTTCCGCTATCTGCTCTATTGTTAAGAGAATCGACCGTTTCGTTTCGTATCAGAGTATTTCGCCCATTCTTTTTGAAAAGGACGAGTTTTCAGGCCTTCGAAACTATACTTTCTACCACCACACATGTGTATCGCCACGATGATTGATTTTGGAGACACGCCGTATGTTTCCGATAAACCGATAGGCGGGAAATCGATCAAACGTTTGCGAGGGCAATGACATTCAAGTGATGGAAATTCCTGCTTCTGAATCCGCGGGCGTTAAAAATATCCGCTTCCGTGCAAGGCATCTGAGTGCGGCCGAGAATACGGGTGACATAAAATACGATAACATGCCACCCGGATTCTATTTCGTTACCGCATTTTGCCTTGGGTTTCCCCGACGGTTTCCCGGGCCATGTGTTGGTGGCTATAAAAACTTTTCGCTCGTGTTACTCGCGTCATTCACATGGCACAGATAGAGCGGCAAAAATATAATAAAGTCAGCGCTGATAAAAATACAGTTCCAGGCTCCGCTTGTACTTTACGCACGCATATATGAGATTAGCACATAGGATAAATGTGATAAGCACGTCGCGCAATACGGTTAACACGCGGCAAAATTAACACACTGACTGAGTGTAACGTAATAAAAATAAATTATTAATCTCCTTAAATTAAAATATTGTTGCGTATACACAGAATGATACATTAACGGAGATAAAAGCGCCATTTATAGAAAAATATGTTTATATATTTATACATACAATAAACATGTTGTAAATTTCAGATTAATTTTTATGGCGCATCTACCCTTTTCAACCCGAGAATTAGGTGATGGTATAAAAAAGATGGGGTGATTATTCTCCTTCCATCTTTTTGTGAAAACCGTCATATGGGGTGATTTTTGCATCCCAGTTAAAATTCATTGTTATACTAACTATATATTTTATATTACTGTTCCAAAATTTATTAATATTTAAGGACATTATATATGTAGATTTTTATAGTCTATATTATTTGAAAAAAAGTAAGAAATCAAGGCAATATTAGAAAAAGCACATTAAGTATAAATATTATAAACATATCTTTAAAAAATGAAAATATCATTAATAAAATGTTTTTGTGCTACGGGTTTTCAATGAGATTGTGTAGATACGAAATAGTTATTAGAGAAAAAATGAAATATATACTATAAATATAAATATTCACTTTATAATAATTTAAAACAAGGTTAAGTCGCTATCACAAGTCACGCTATAAAGTCATTTATATGATAGCAGATTAGTCTTGTTTTAAATTGTTATAAAATGAATATTATATATTTCGTTCTTTTTTTTACTACTATTCTTTAAATATACAATCCCATTGAAAATCCTTAGCACAAAAGCGTTTTATTGTGCTTGTTCTTGCAGAATTATAAAAAATGACTTGTTTTTATTGTTTATTGTATAATATAAATATATAAATTTTTCAATAAAAATAAATATTTATAGGAACATAATATAAACTTTTTTGTATTGCATAAACAAGAATATATTACTAGCTTATATTTTTTAACTCAAACCTTATAAAAACTTATATCATTATTTCAAATTTATAATATACAATCTCACCATATTTGAACTTATATATAGGGGAGACCAGGACTATTCGTTGCGGTTTTTTTCTTTTGCGTTTCCTGAGTCCTGTATTTATTTAAAAAAAAAAAGTTGGACGGTTTGA
>QKQZ01004574.1:0-52543 GCA_003595255.1 Solenopsis fugax | reverse complement strand
ATATTAACAAAATTTGTATGGTTGTCCCCTTATAGTTGCCACCACTACAATTTTTTCTCTCATGTATATATCTCTCGTGTATATACCTATTATATACTATTTTAATGTTACTATAAATATATCTTGAAATGCAATATAAGTTTAATTTAATTGACTTTACATTGCGGGAAAATAAATTATAATTCTTTTTCACGTTTCGCTTTTTTATTACGGCAATTTCGTAAAATGCAACGCTTTAATAGCGTGTTGCGCGTCCATCCTGCAACGCCGTTTGTGCAAGCGTATTCGGGCGCGCCGATGGCAACTCGAAACGATCACGCGGAATTACGTGATAGCGCATAATTCAATGTGATTTAATACGTCGATGTAAATTTGAAAAGATCCGTCCGAAAGCCGCGCCGCATAGTCGGCTTACGCCCATGTAACCACGCATTTTCAGGAATTAAATCGGATCTTTTTAAACGAAATTTTGAGCCGGCTGTCAGCCAAAGCTCGTTTATCTTTCTTTTTTTCGCGTTACACTCGCGTCAAAGCAAATGCAAACGCCGCGACCGGCCGATACTGAAAGCAATTAAAACGATATCTTGCTTTTTTAAACAATAATTAAAAACGTGCGTTTTTTTCCCTCATGTTCACGTCACGGCAGAACCGAAAAGCCAAGAAAATATTTGCACTGTCGTGAAAACTGCAAACATCAATATATTATGGAAGAAATTAGCCACGTGTAATATAAAAATGTGTCTTGAGCGTATGAGAACATTTTCCAAATAAAGTATTAACGTGAAAAAAATATCTTCCTGCGTTCTTCCAGATTTCTTTCAGTTTGTCTTTTCAGACACTTTCTTGAATGCATCTCAAATCGATAAAGTAAACAGGATAGAATGATTTTATGTGAAAAACGAATTATGTTTCAAGCTTTTCAAAAGTATTTATATTACCCAGCAGAAATGCAATGCCGTAGATTGCTTAGGAGCACGTTAATGGCCACGGAGAAACATATTTCATCGCAGATATAGGTACCTGGAAAATGAGGTCCGCTGGATTTACGAGCGGTTTGCGATTATCGTTTCCCCGCGTTACAATTTACGACTATTCGATACTTGTAAATTGTCAAGAACCGAGAAAAACTTTCCACGTGAAGTGGAAATTTCGCGGTAGCTGAAATGATTTAAAATGCAAAAACAAGTCTTTAAATCTCGGCTAATTGGTACACAGGACGTGTATTAAAAATATTAAAAATGTATATATCTTTTGCAACATATTTTATGATTTTGTTGTGCGAAAATAGAGGAAAATGCGACACGTGATAAACAAGGGCAGGAGAGACTGGAATCTTTATTTATAAAAATAGTAATCACGCGAGAAATATAATATTTTGTGCAAGTTGTATAAAAAAAAACCAGTTACTCTTTCTATTTAATCGTAAATTTCTTGATAAATAAAGAAACTGATTTTTTTCTCAATAGAAATTTAATCAGATGGTGCTTTTTAGCTTCTTAATTTTCAATATTAAATATTTTACGAAGCTCGAGAGGGTAAAATTAAAATTCCAGGAATATTTGCGATGAATTGACAATCAGATATTCATTGACAGGCAGCGAAAATTCATCATTTATGGCTTCACAAGAATCTTAACTATTGAAATTTACAATGTGCTCTTTCGCCCGGCAAAAGCGTATAATAAATTAATGAAACTGAACGACCGAAATCTGCTTAGACGACAGTTTTAACATGCTGAGGATACGAAATTAGTGGCTCAGTGCAACATCATTAGTAACTGTCTGACTCGAGCGTGATGATAATAACAAGGCTTTGAGAGAAGTCTATTTGATAATAACACTACGGCCTCCTAAATGTGAAAATAATTGATGCTATCCGCAAGAGAACGATGTGACGCTGTTAAGTCAGATACCGACGGCTATAATCCCGGTTTAGGGTAATCACCGTGAACTTTTAGGGTCGATAGGACAGAGGGACGGGGCTTTTCGAGGTTTACCGAAGACATTGCTACTTAATGATCCCTCATGACGCATGTATGTAATTAATATTCGGTTGAGAGCGTATTTATAAAAGCTGATCTCTTAAAACACAAAATCATCCCTTCGTCAAGGAATTCCCGTTCAATAAAAATTTTACTAAATTTGCAAACTAATTCCAACTTGGCCAATTGTATCAATTTCTGTGATTTCTGTGATTGAAGAAGTTTTTCCCCAATAGCGTTTGATTGTTTATTGAGTTTTAGTTTGTAAACGAATAAAACAAAGTTCATAGTCTCTATAAGGTATACTCAAGTCATATTAGTTAGCTTCTTAAAAAATCAAAAAGTTCTCTTATTTTTTAATAAAAGATAACTTTGATATATATACCATATATATATATATATATATATATATATGTGTGTGTGTGTGTGTGTGTGTGTGTGTGTGTGTGTGTGTTAGTGTTCAGTTAATTAAGTTATGAATTAAACTTATCGTCGTTATGTGTTCCCGTCTCTGATTAAATCCCAAGTCAGAATAGACTGTCTAACTCTCCTGCCCTTTGAGCCGCTTCTGTTCTATCCCAGATCATGGTTTTAGTGCGATACGTCGAGTGATTCTGACGCTACAAGTTCTTGCATGTAAGTCTTGAGATGGTTTAGCGTAATATTAATCGTGCTTTGCGGCGATCAATCATGAGCGTAGACATTTAATGTCTTAACACGAAGGTGATTTGCGGACGGAAATTTTAATTAAGGAGTTCGCATATTTATTTCTTTTCCATTCATAAAACATCACAAAAGAAGCCCGTGGGAGACGCAAAGTTAATGTTATCAGTGCGCAATACCGATATAATGCGCTTTGCCCGTTATTTTTAATAAACGCGGATTGTATTTTGTGTCTCCGTTAAAAAATCGCGACAGAGAAATCAAGCAACTTTCTCCTTGCGCTGACAGCGCCTTCAATTAACCTTCGTTAAAGTCGAAAGATCTATCCGTCCGTCGCTTCGAAGGTACGACGAAATTACCGCGCAAATCTCGGCAGATGAGGAGAGTAAAAATAAAAAATAAAAAAGCAGTGTGGCGCAGATGAGATGGAGAAGAGCCGCTCCTACAACTAATTACTTCAAATTCTCTTCACGTATTCGCCAGATAATCGTAACTCATTAGAAAATTAATTCCGAGAGGCTTTTCACAACGCTGTAGCCGGTAATACGAAAACTTTTACGGCATCACACTGGTCCGGCGCAACGCCTTCAATTAACGTTCAAGTTGAAAGAATTACTCGCGCTTTCGCGCCTTCGGTAGGATGACATTATTGAGGTGGGGGCGCCAGATTATGGTCGTAACGCGGAGCAAGGGAGGACGGATATAAACGTAGGGGACGAAAAAGCGACGTCGAGGATGGAAGTAGCGAGTGTGAGAGTCAGCCCGAGTCTCCAGTTTTCGTCGCGTTCTCCACTCTACCAGGCTGGCAGGCGGTTATGCATCCAATTCCATTTCCCATTTCAACTTTTCTCATCTCTAGCGACCCGCTCCCGCGCGGAAGAAGTTAAATACCGTTACCGTAATATTCAATCATTATTTCGATCATTAAAGTAACTCCGGAATGGTAGTGCGATCAAAAGCACGGACGAGCGATAAAGACAAGATTCTTTTCAAAGAACCTTGGTTGGAATCGGGAGGGAAAAAGAAGATTTAACTCTGTCGACACAATTTGGATTTTGGCTCTCTCAGTTTTTCCTGCCACGGTAAACTTACGGTAATTAAACCTTTGTTCTAGAAGTAGAAATTAAAGAGAGGAAAGAGGAAAATCAGTCCACTGTTCTAATCTTAAATATTGAAATTGTAAAAATAAAGTGCTTGGAAAATTTATTTGCAATGGAACCATCTCTCTTCTACAATATAATTGAAATAATTGTAGAATTAATTGAAAAGTAAATTTTTACTCATATTACTTTCACGGGTCAAGGGAGATTGCGGACTGCAGGTCGATATACGTCCACGAACAAAATTATTGTCAGAAGTTGATGCGCGCTTGTCAACGTTACGATACCGTCGCGTTGTTAATATTCATAAAATGGTCTGGTCCGGGTGCAGTGTTTCATTTCGAATCATTCCAACGCCCGGCGCATAATGAAAATAAAATCTCTTGTTTAAATTTCGCCAGAATTATTATTACGAAACGCCGCGCTGTCGCGCCGCGGAAAAATACGCTTGCGGCTTATGACGGACATCTGCGCGCAAATGTCACCGGAAAAAAAAAGCAGAAGGCATTTCTGCGCTACGCCAGTTTCCATCCTTTCGTTTTTTTTTTCTTTTTTACAAAATGAGAAACTTAAAGGTGCGTTTATGCTTATACCACAAGGACAAACCAAACATGAACGTCAACTTCGCAAATGTTAACGCCAGCGTCGCTGAATCTCGCGTTACGTCTTCCTGTAAGAAAGCACCGCGATTCGAAATTCCACGAATTATTCATCCGGAATTGCGCGACATGGTAAAAAGAGCGCGTCGCCTGCTGTATGCGCCAGCGTTGCGGTTTATTTTTCTAAATAAGTCGCAAACATATAACGAGACAAAACTGCAGCCTGCATTTCGCAATTTCGTAAGTACCGATTCATGAGACGTGTGTGACTTGAAATTCAATGGAATTGCCTGGCGCTGTCCAGGAAAGAAGTGCGGTCAATGCAAAAATCGCGAAGTGTGTTAAAAGTCTCGAGCTTTTCAGTAGTTGCAAACTTTTTGCAGAATTAATACTTGTAACAAAAATTCAATTGAATACCATCTTTCTTAAAAATTTTGTAATTTCTCAATTTATTTTTGGTAAAATAAAATTTATATCTGTAACCGAGGGAAAATTTGTAATTTTTGGAACAATCTCTGTAAAGCACAAATGTCGGAGAGTATTAAGGTTTCTAACTTCTCTAATGTCTATTCATAAGACGCACGTGAGATAAAATCTAATAAGATTTTCCGTCCGCTATTCGTTTCGATGTCAGTGGGATGTAATTCTCTCTTTAGAAATAGCAATTTCTTTTAAATCGAATAGGAATTCTCTAGATGAAGTAATGAAGCTGCCTCCCGACTTGCAACTTTTTTTTACATGATCTTTAAAATACTGATATTTTAGTACTTCCCTGATTTCATAATTACAGATTTCTCTGATAACGAGGCAAGCTTAAATTTTCATAAAATTTAAAACGTCAATAATCGTGCGTAACATAGTTCCCGGAATAAGTAATTTGACGAACGGTGTACCAAACATATTTCAGCTGAGAGTGAATGAGATTACCTGTTTCAATAGGCAATGATCTAGTCTGGCAATGTCGATGATAATGAGATGGAAATTTGAAACAATCCGCGATAGAATTTAATCAACGTTGTCCAATCTTCTCTGTAGCGTAAACTCGTGTCCATCTCGTATTCATAGCTTTATTACGCAAGTTAAACGGTCAAATAAATCTGTCACTTTCGTGCGTTTAGGGAGATTGACCGGTAAAAAGTCATGAGCAATAAATGCAAAATTATCGGAGCAATAAATGCAAATTGCATCGATCGGGACCCCTGAAAATTTTAGTGGATAATTTTGCCTCTTATTTCATTTCCATGCATCGCTGGATGTGGTTATTATCATAGACTACATAACGCGCAACATTAATGTAAATTAGCCTAGTAGATAATTCTGTTGCATCTAGTGATTCGTTACGTCTAGCGACGGAACTTTGAACATCTAGCTACAGCATGGTGTCGACGTAACGTTACGTTTGACCTGGTTTCACTTGACTCGGAGTTAATTGCGTTTACGTGTAAGCGAGTTGGTCTCTCTGCCGATGAACGGCAGACAGCGGCGTCGTTTTTACGTGTCAACGGATACGTCTTAATGTTCTGTGAAATCCGTTGGCATTCATTAACGCTCAATTAATTTTGTCGATACTGAATCTTTATTTATCGAGAGAAATAATAATTCTCTTTTTCATGAGCAATTATTACATTTTACTGTCAATAAGACATTTTCTCGGAAATATCCGGATGGATTAACTTTGTAATCTTATCGTTTTGTAAACTTATTAACTTATTACAGTCGAGAAAGCCAAAATGTGTTCATACAAATGTTATCACTCTTATATGTCGCGTTTGTATAATCGTGGCCGTTTGTAATGTCGAAAGAGTTAGTTCCAGCTGTAGTGTAGTGCTGAAGGATTTCGAATAAAATTGGAAAGGATCCGCGATATTGGGCACGTGCAATGGCGAATCATGATTCGCTTCTGAAACGCCGCTCACGTCGCACGCGCGACAGAATTCCTGATGCAGACGCAGTCCAGAACTGTTTTCGCGGCAGATATCGGACCGGAACCGGAAGATGGTGCGCCTCGTGCTCATTGCATCCAGCGACCATCGACATTGGTCTGATATTCTCTGCTGGCGGGCGGGAGGTGGCGCGAAACCTATCGGAGCAATTAAACTACCAGCAGAGACAGGGGTAGTTGCGATGTCACAGCATAACGGCGACCATTAAGATAACGTGGCCGGGGGTGATTAGCCTGCCTAATTACTGCGAGATGCCATGGCCCGCCTCGACTATCGTCTACGTCGCTCTTCTCAACGACATGCTCTTCAACATCCGCCAGATACGTCTGTCCTATGAATCCGGTCTCTCGCAATGTACTCGGTCATAAAGGTATGCTAAATATACGGACGTGGCGGATGAATTGGCGGAAATTCTCCTACGATCGGATAAAACTAAAAGCCCACACGCATCGCTAGGTGATATTTGCAGAGGTGTAAAGTGTAAAGCGAAGGGCTTTCTTCCAACGTGATAGTCAGTCAACTTTGAGATATCTTTGCGAAAGCGCGCTACAAAGAACCATTTATCGCATATCTCGATGCATTTCTGTGATCTTCTTCTGAAGAGCCGTTGTTAACTTCTTGGGTATTAAACGCGCGAGTATGATAATACTACGATGAGGCATTCAATTCACTAGGAATATTTCCCCGACAGAGATTTCAGGGAGGCGAAACCTCTACGTTATTTGCATCAATCCTTTAAAGCGACTGAGTTGGAACGGAATTTACGTCGAGCAAGAATTACGGTTATATCTTTGCTGGCACGCGTTATTTATACTTGACGCGATTTCAAATCCGGGATCGCTGCATTATTCGATATATGTATATTGTATATTTATCGAGTCGATATTTCTCATAAACGATCGGTATTTTATAATGACAAGCGCGAGTATTAATTTTGTATAAACTATCGACAAAGCATTGATCAATGTCAAGAATGCGAGTAAAAGTATTTTTATGCGAGTCATTAAACAACGAAATATATTATATATGAATTATTTGTGTAATAGATACTTAGAGTGTTCACATGTGTTTTTAAATACCGGCCTCATTTCCGCGCATAAATATTTGCACGAGGATTTATCAGATATTGAAGAATTTCGCGCGAGCGATGCAAAATCCAAATGACAGCGTACACAATTTTATCAACGATTAATGGCTTTAATCAGCTTACGCGGGCAATGGCGCGGTAGCGACACAATTTATAAATTAGTAGGAATAGAGGCGCCGGCGATTTTTCAATTACAATTTGCCGATTTTATCGCGCGACGTCGCGTCGCTCGTAACTTTTGGGTACCGATGCTATCGCGCGGAAACGACTGCAAAGCACAGTTGTCTGCAATTTTGCCAATAGATAGAGACAGGAAAAGAGGGAGAGAATGTGCGAGAGACCGGAGGGAGGGGGGGGGAGAGGAAGGGCGAGGGTGAACAAGAGAGAAAATGAGGGAGAGAGAGCAAAGCCGACAATTCCATGAAATTACGAACAGGTCGGTGGCGGCGGCTACGTCATGCGGCCAATTAATTACACTTTACAATCGGCGACAGTTATTCATTGATAGACGGCCGGTTAATTAATCGAAGTGGGCAAACAATTAGCATCTGGAGCACGGGATTCTATCGGTCCCGACGATAGGAGCCATCGCTCACGTCGCGTCGCTAACGGTAATTCGGCGCACGGTGTGTAAATTAATTAACCGGAAAAGTCAACCGGTGCCGCCGGTTGGCGTAGATGTTCATTTTAACTTCGCCCGTTGAACATCAGTCGTTGAGCAATCAATCCCGGAGCGCTCAATCTGTCTATGTTTCTTTCCTCGGCGAATAAAAGCAAGATGAAGCTGATTTCCGAGTTAGCTAACGGGCTTAGTCTTCCACTTCCAATCGTGTCTTTCGTTGCTCCTTGTTTCCGAGGTATCGTAAACGTTTACAATTTAATTATGTCGCCTGATACCAGGGATTCGCAGAAAGATCCCGAAATTAGACAACCGACTCTGCGTGCTCGCGCTCTCCTAAGACTACGAGTCATAATTAATGCTCGCTATATTATCATCGCGCGCCGGAGATAAGTCAGCATTAATTATTGACGATAACGCGGTAAACTAACCCCCGACGGCATTAATTATGCTAATCATTATGCTAATGATTACACGACCAGCACTTAGCCACTTCATGCATGTATGCATGAGTCGTCGGCAAGTAACCATACTTAATTGTTTGATCGTATAACCGTTGTCTCTGCCAGGCCAAAGCGTAATTGTTGCAAAATTCTTCACAAAGTAATTAGAAGCTCGTCGTGCATAAAAAAAACTTTATAATGCTTAACGATTTCGTGATGAAAATGAGGAACATATCACAGACGAAATAGTAGTGATATTAAAAATGGGATCATGTATTGGGATCAAACATTTAAATCTTTTAAAAAGACAGACTCTTTCGCAGGTAAATAAACTTAAAATAAAATTTATCCAAACGATGCTCGAGTCAAAAAATCAAATGACTCGAGGTAGCGAGAAGTATCATTGTCAATTTGTAACTCTGAGTAAATATATCAAGCGAGATATGTGTCTCCAACATATTTCGTCGCATATCTGAGATTCGTCCAAATCCGAGAGAGGGACGATTTCCTTCCGCGAACGAAATTTTCATTTAATCTCGCATAGGCGGCGTGTCCGCGACAACGGCGCGGCGGCAAGTCGCCGGAGAGAGTGGAGCGAGAGTCGTCGGCAGTCGGAGAGCACACGCGTCAGCAATTCTGCCCTGAATATTTGGTAATTTTAGCGTTTCTCGGACGGACACGAGACACGCGCGCGGAGGACAGGAGCCGAGAGAGCGAGAGCGAGAGCGAGAGCGAGAGCGAGAGCGAGAGCGAGAGCGAGAGCGAGAGAGAGAAAGAGATAGTCGAGACGCGAAAGAGACAGCGGTCCGGCGAGCTGGGAATGATGTAATTACGTAGTTAGCGGGACCTCACGTAACGGCTTGACATCTGTCTTCTGCCTCGAGAGTCGTTCTAACCGGCATCTGCCGGTGTCGCCCACTTCGTGTTTCAAGGAGCATTTTTCATCCGGCCGGATAGCCGGGCCCCTCGTTATTTCCTGAAAAGATTAGAGAGTGAACGGTTGCCGCGAGGGAATGGAAGGCTGGACAGGGTGGCTGGCGAGCGAGCGAGCGAGGAGATGATGAAAAGACTCGTCGGGGGGATCGTCGGCCGCGTCACTAATTACGTCGCGATCGTCAATGGTATGTGGAAGATCGTTCCGTACGGCTTTATCGTGCGCATTTATCCCGGATTTTGTCGGACGGTTTATAACCGTAAATTGATTTTCCCAAGCATTTTCCGCCAATTGTTTCGGATTATAGCGAACGGAATTTTCAAGGGATTTCCGCAGTGGGGAAGAGTACCGGCTATGTTGTCCGTGGATTATCGATTTCCGGGCCGTGTTATTTGCCGCTCGATGCACATAGTCCCAGGATAACTTTGTATCTTTTATTCTCTCGTGTTTTCTTTCTAGAAAATTATCGTTCCGTTGTACCGTTTCGGTATAAAGACGCGAGTGCAACGCGTAAAACCAAGGTGGTTCTTTATCTCGTGGACGTGCATAAATCTGCTGGACGATCGTAGAACCCGGGTAAAAGCGTTCTCGATAGTCGTTCAATACCTAAATACGACGGGGCGGCGATCGATCGTTTTTTCCCTTAGAATGAAGTGCCGCCAGCCAACATTTATCTTCGCAGCCGAGCGGTTAGTGCAAAAATTAGCTTCTCGCCGTGGTGGTGCAAGAAAATAGTGGCAAGGATGTCGGATCTGCATAATCTTGAAGGAGTTCCGTGTCGGTAAGAAGAAGACGAGGAAGAAGAGAAGGGAGGAAGACGGAGAAGCCCAAGTGGGAGAGAAGAGGCGAAGACGATGATAAAGAAGAAAACCAGACGTGCAAGGACAAAACGAGCGGCGCTGAAGAGGATGGGAACGCCCGAGAAGTCTAATCCACATTCATCAGGCTTATAAAACACCGGGAGACGCTCCAGGAAGGAGATACCTACACCTACCTTACCTCCGTCGGCTGCCACGTACTCCTCCGGCGGTGGCGGCNGGCGGCGCGGCGAGAATAAACT
This sequence comes from Solenopsis fugax, assembly GCA_003595255.1. Taxonomy (NCBI): domain Eukaryota; kingdom Metazoa; phylum Arthropoda; class Insecta; order Hymenoptera; family Formicidae; genus Solenopsis; species Solenopsis fugax. The sequence goes on along the minus strand of QKQZ01004574.1, from coordinate 42,114 downwards.
CTGTCTCTGAACTCCGGTAACATCATTACGGTCGGAGACGAGTTGCAAGAAGAAGGGCGCGCAAGGTACGCTCTTTCTCTTTCTCCCTCTACATTTTCATCGACATTCATATTAAAGAACCGGCGCGATAACGAACTTTATTTAGGGCAAGTGCAAGCGTCTGGCAGTCTAATCAGCATTCATTCAGCCGATGGCAAAACCGCGGCAAGGAATCCCCCGGTAAGATTACATTTCATATTCTCGTTTCAAGAACTCGTGTAATACGTAAATCATGCGTCGTTTCATTTCGGCGAGTTCCTTCCTCTTGATCCGAGTATACATTGTAACAGAAGAGGCTATTCTCTTTAAATTAAAAAGAAACACGCCGCAAAAATGTGCGAATAAAATGAATAAATAACGTGCCGTCGCGTCCTCTCCGAGTTTTAGTCAAAGTTATAAAAACATTGTTCCCAATGTGTCTTCTCAGCCCTTTATCAGGACGTGCAAAGGACGCGCAGGGTTATTTCGCCTGTCCGTCGTCTCGAGGCGAAGTACGTCGCGCAGGACTATCCTCGTTACGCTTTTGTCCGTGCATTCTTCTTGGCAGTTTGTTTCGTCGACGCGAGCAACGACGCAGGGGACAGCTCGTCGAAGCATCGGGACGGCGCCGCTCGTTTCTGCCGCTAACTGTACGCGACGCGACGTCACGTAGCAGGATACTTTACGAACGAACGGCGGAAACGGACGGAGGACGGGAACGGACTTGGGGGAGGACGAGGCTCGGAATTAGCCAGCTAGCGACGGTACTTTCCTCGTGATCTCGATGGGGTGGAAACGACTCCTCGGAGGAGAGACGACGACGATGACGACGACGACGACGACGACGATAGTGCCGGATGCGTCCTGGCGCGGTAGTCAGGTGCCGCGTACGTGACGTCTCTTTTTGCGACGCCCTGCATCCGCGCCGAGCAAAAGTTTTCCTTACTGCCGCTACCGTTGCAGCTGTTTCTCTCTTTTTCTCTCTTTTCCTCTTTTCTTCATCTTATCGATCAGTCCTCCTCGCGAGCTTCATTCCTCGCACGTTGATACGCTTCCTTTTTTCTCTCTGCCGCCCCTCTTCTCTCTATCGCAGCCGCGGAGATTAATGTACCTCGAGGGCTGTCGCGGACCAAGTTGAATGTCGATGGCGATTATATCATCGTGAAATCATGAGGCTTTTACAAATGGCAGATTTTTAAATTGCAGTTTCCTTTAGCAACACTTTTGTTTAAACTCAAGTTAGATGTATTTCTGTAATACGTGTCTCCATTATACTTTTTACTAAGGTGTATTTCTTTCTATACAGATTCACCGTATTGATTAAACTTAAAGATCCACCAAATCTCCGCGAGTTTCTGCACAAGTAAAAGAAGGTCCTTCCTCGAGCTTCTTTCGCGCTGTTTGCGTAACGACTTTGGAGAATCCTCTGAAACGCAACCGAAATCGTGAAACTAGGAGAGACCCGTTGACCCAGTTACACGAGCGAGCGAGCCCTGATCGATGGCATCGACAGATGTTTTCCGAAAATTTCTGAATTACTAGAGCTCGGCGGAATGCGCGGAAGAAGAAAATTCTGCGATCCTCTCGGTCCATTTATTTCGCGACCGTGACTCGATAGAGAACACATTTAACAAATCGACCTCTCGACCTACGGCATTCAGCTCCGGAGTAATATAAAAATATGTCTTAAATTAAGAATCATTTCGACGCGTTGCGCATAGCATCGCTCGCGCTCCCCATTCGGATATGTGAGAATTACAATAATCGATATCCAATCGTCAACTCTCATTCTCCCTCTCTCCTACTCTCAATAAATCACTACGTTAGACAGGTACTGGCGGAAGCAGAGGAAATGCATAGTCCGCGAGAGCGATCGGCTTTTTGTCGCCGTTATTTTCCCCAGGCCGGCCATCTCTTCCGCCCTCGCTTCCCGGCCACCTCTTGGTGTCCTCCACAACGGAGCGCAAAGGAGCGTTCACGAACTTGGCGTGGTAATAATTTCCACGGGAAGGTCGGAACTTGGACCATTCTGCTTTCCATTAGGGAAGAGTCGCTTTCCCGAAACTTTCTAGGATCTTTTTTCCGTCAAAAAGGTAGAACGGAGAAGGGTGCGGGAGAATCGGGAGGGTTGCGTCGTCTGCGTGGTGGAACCAACCAAGGGATCGTACATCGCGTACTAACCAAATTCACCGCAGTTAAAAATTCCCTTGGCTAGCCCCGTCCCACGGTATCGTCGTTATTAGAACAGTCGCTGGGAGGCGTCGACTGAGTTACGGCGCAATTATGCCGCAGAGTAATACTCGTACGTCAGTCCGAAATGGTCCACCAACGGTCCCCTTCGCTTGCGTACTATCCTCGGAATAGGTTTTAAATAAATGGTCTGACTCCGTCGATTCGTCGGTAACGTTCTTACGCGAAATCGCCGAAATATGTATTCGTGCGAGTGAATTTTCTTTTTCTCTCCGTTTTATTTATTTTATTTCGATTCGTGGAAACAATATTGCCATTCCGCATGCAACTCCCAATAAATATTCATAACCAAGTGTATTCGGTAACTTTTCGGTATTTTAAGAGCATTTAAGGAATTAATTATTTCATATTGTACACACATTTTTCATACCGTCACAGAGAAAATATTTTAAACAATATTTTAATTATGTGTTAATCTCTTTAAAAAGTTGAAAATATTAAGTACGTTTCAAAATGCTAAATGCAGCATACTGGAAAGTTTACAAAATCTCTGGAAAAAAATTTCATAACGTAATTATTTTAAAATTATTGTTAGTAAACAAAAGAATAAAGTCGAAAATTAAGGGAAAGTAGCTTGTATCGAGTGACTGTGGCAATAGCGTGGCCAAGTCTCGGATTTTCTAGCATTTCCTTTCGCTTTGTGCACTTAGTCGTTAAAGAGGATATAAACTCAGCAAAAAGCGCACGATGAATAAGTCATCAGACCTTTAGTATCAAAGCAGCGCGTGTATCTTGGCAATCAAATGAATTGATCAAAAGCAACCGCGCGAAAAAAGGAAGCTTTCGCGCGCCGAATAATATTGCTTTCAAGAGACGAATGAGTCGCATTCAAAGCTCAGCATTTTCTGTTTCATTATGTTGTGAGACGCATAGTTTTTAAACGATCTAAACGTTAAGCAACGAGAAACCTGACACACTCGGCGTGAAGAGAGAATTTAAAGCCATGCAAATGTATAACTTGTTATAACACAAGAAGGAAACGACCGTCACTGAGAAATTTAATCCAATTATGGCGGATCATGGAAATGGAATTTGCTTTTCGCATTCCTTAGAGAATTCGCTCGTTCAACGGAGTCGAAGCAGACGTTAACGCCGTGCACTACGGAAATCTTGAAATCTATTGTTCTCCCAAATACAATACTTTCTTTCTCGACTGGCCTCATCTATTGTCTTATTGTTGGTAACGTGCGCGCGGGGCTCATTGTACGTTTCATTCGAGACTATCAACTCGTCGAATGAATCTCTCTCCGAAGTCGGAGGTGTAACCAATTTAAACTTTGCGAGCTGCAGCAACGAGTACATTGTCTATATATGCCGCTATATCGAGAACTTTTTCAATTTCCAAACGGACTTGTAATAAAGTAGGCATACATTCTTTTTAACCGAGTTCTTCATTCCGAAAGAATTGCATCTACGCTTCCTCGAATGCTGCTCCACAACGATTGTACAGATATAATCGGTGAAATTATTTCAGCAAGATATGTGGGGAGAAAAAGGAAGAAAAAGGGAGAAAGAGAGAGAGAGAGAGAGAGCCAAGAAAGCAGCGTAAGAAAGCGCGAATCATCCTTTACGGCGAGTTGAAACGTCTACTCATTACTTCGCCGCGTAACGAGCTCCAAAAGTCGACATAAGAGAAATCCTCGTTGGAAACTAGACGCCTACAGGGACTACATCTAAGTTTTACTGCGAAAAGTTTCCGCAGGCAAGCGCGCGCGCCGCATAGAATGACGAAGAAGCGAGGCTCGTACGCTCACGGCAAGTTGTTATCGCTATCACGGCTAGATAACTCTCCGAAGTGCATTCGAGTGATCTTCGTAGAGAGAAGGATCGCGGCGCGGTCTCCGCTGAATCCGCCTAGCCGCTCGCTGGCAGTGATCCATCACGCGACACCCCGCCGTGTTTAGATAAAGTCTTCTCCCAGACTTCTCCGTTCCTTCTTCGGTCTACGCGACACCCCGACTCTTTTCTCATTTTAACATTTTCTCGCTATTCGTCCGAGACTCCACCGAGCGAAGAACGATGACGAAGATCACGAGTTTCTGATGAGCTGGCGGTATCGCGCCTCCAAGATAAAAACTACGAGAAAGATCGATGGAACGAATTAGTGCGTAGAAAATCTGCGTTACTAGTCGCTTCTCGAAATTTGCTTTCGTCGTTGAAACGATATTGCTAAGCGATATTTTTATATTATAGAGATTGGATTAATTACACAGTCACACAAAAAAAGAAAGTGCACTGAAAAAAAAGTCTGGTTATAACTACCAAATGTATAGTGAAATAGTATCAATTAAATATTTTGTCAATATAACCAAAAATAATTTTATTTTACTAAATGTTTAAGTATTATCAAATTTGGTACAAGTTTACTAAATATTTAACCCTTAAACACATATTGAAAATTCCCCTAGAATTTTGATCGCTTAACTGTGTGAAAACGGAATGAGAAAAAAGATTCGGGCTAGGTGGAAAAACAGCTTGAAGTCTTCTCTATCGACTGCTATGATTGACCAACTTCATTGTTCAACTAAAATAAAATGGCACAAAAATAAAGTTTTTTCGGGAAAGTCTCCCAGACCCACTTATGTGTTTAAGGGTTAAAAAAGTAAAATTATTTTTTGTTACATTGACCAAATATTTAATTGATACTATTTCACTATACATTTGGTAGTTATAACCAGTCTTTTTTTTCAGTGTGTCATGTCCGAAAGATTAGACCCATGTATCCCTATGTATTTCGTGGCTCTGAAACCGAAATATGAATTGCATCAGATCAGGATTTTTTTTATAATCGGGCTGAATAGTGTAATTTTAAGGAATGTGCGGCAATTTTTTGAGGGTAAAAAAAATCCTGAACTGATGGCTCAATTCTGAGGTCATATTCGGTTTCAGAGCCTCAAAATACATAGGAATACATAGGTCTAATCTCTCGGACACGACACTTTTTTTGTGTGTGGCTGTGTTATAGTTACGAGACGTAGCAGATTATCAGGTGAATCGATTAAACGTAGCAGGGCAAGAATATCTTTTCATGCGAGCGCAAAACGCGCACGGTGCGATTGCTCACAAGTCGAATTGCATCTTAATGTGAGGAACGTAACGCTGTGATTTACGGACGGCACGCTCGGTCCCGTTGCACGCGCGCATAACTTATCGGAACACGTAGCGCCAGAAATTTCCGAGCGAAAGTTGTCCCACGTTTCGCAGGAGGGTTGATAAATTAGGCAGATTATTAGGAACAGGCTGTTGCAAGAACTGTTTGTTGATAAACGTGCTAGGTGCCGTCGTGCTTAGCTTAGCCACCGCGTCTTAAGCCGCCGCGTGATCGTAATGGTAAACTGTAAGCACGTACCTAACGTAAGTCGTAACATAAGGCCCCTCTGCGGCGACGGCGGAAGTATGTGCGGCCTCACGCCGCGCTACGTGCTTATGGCTCCTCATTATAACCGCGACGGAGCCCGCGCGTTCTCCCTCGTTCCCCCAAGGATTGTTTTGCCGAAATTGCAAGTGTCGTTAGAGGTGTTATCGGAATTACCGCATACGAAACGCGAACCGGTACGCGTCAACGAATGGCGATACGTCAACCTTTTTTCGCTCCCAGGAGTTACCGTCAGTTTAGACCGACCATTTGCGAGGCTGATAAATGATAATGCCAAGGAGAATTCTCATGGAACGTGATGGATATTCATAAGAAGACAAATATTTATCCCTCGAGTATTATTTGCGACTATATTAGGTATTAATCCTCGATAGGTGCATTATTCATTTCTTGTGATCCCAATGGAATATATAAATACAATTTGCAAACTGTGTACAATATTGCATTTTAATTATCAATTAGTGCAGTATTAAATGAGGCGAGCAGGTCAGAACGTTCATAGAATCTTAGTGCTCAATAATATTTCTTGTGTGATTTTATATTAGATTTTCTAGTTCTTAAATTGAAAAAGAGCTGCGTTTCAAGACCGAAAGTAACGATACCTGGTTTAAAGAATTAGAAAATGTTAAAATATAAAATTACAAAAGAAATATTATTGAGCACTAAGATTCTGCTTTCTCTCGATTTTAATTATGTTACACAAATCAGGGTCGTATATTAATTACGAATTAAATGAAGAGTATTTTCGAAAAAAAAAGAACAATGTAACAACACATCTCTCTCTCTCTCTCTCTCTTTCTCTCACGAGATCGGCACCGGGATGAATTACGGAACACACAAAATCGGTAACTTATATCGCACGTAATACCGGCGGCAGTTACGAAGTCGACCCTCGAAGCCACGAGACTCTTAAGCTCCCACGCGGCTGATGAAGATTTCCCAATATATCCGATAAAGCTCGCCCCGACCTTCCGCAGCCACATCGGGGTTATAGTAACACATCACGGAGTCGCGGAAGTTTTACCCCTGGGGCTGAAGCTTTGGGAACGGAAAACTCGAGAGCGGACCTCGCCTAATCACGCGGTCCGGGAAGGGTGCGACGGCGGTGGCGGCGATGGCGGTGGGGTTCAAGGAGTTGTTGGTGGCAATATTAACTTTGATATTGGACGGCGTTAAGAAGAAACACAGCCAATAACTTCTCGGTCAGAATGGTCGCGATTGGAGAACAGCGCGACGGCGCGGCCCTCGCCGCGAGAAAACACTTTCCCTCGCGTTTTTCAATAATCGTCGCGACACATATTACAATAAAAGCAACCGGGCCGAGGCTCGCCTTCTGTTCGCGCTCACGTCGATGTCGTGATATCGCGTGCGTGACGCACTCGTGCGCATGTGTATGTGCCGATATTGAACTCCAGTGCACCCTCCGGCCGCGCATATTGCAGCTATTCCGCTCGTTTCTTCGAGTCCCGTCGTCGTGACCTGTCGTCGCGTTTGCCTATTCACGCTTTCGTGCCTTTTTAATTTCTGCACCGTTCTCAATTCTTCGTGACCGAGAATTCCATCGTTTTTTTTTCTTTTTTTTTTACAGATAAAACGATGATGAATGGAATATCATAGAAAACCGTAAGCACACTGAGAGAAATCGTTTGGTAGTATAGTTTGGTAGTATAGATCAAATGAATTTTATAGTTACTGGTACCAAAAACTTTGTTACATTTAACAAAAAAATCAAAAACTTTTTGTAATTTCCAAATTGAACTCAAAAGCCTTCTACGGTCATAGCTAGATCTTATTGCTTCATATTTACTTGTGGGATTTTATATACATTTTTCAAATTCACCCGACTGCGCGCCGAATTGTTTTTCCAGTCATAACACAGCTGTAAGACGAATAAGAATAAGTAATATCACATTAATTAAATTGAAATCAATTTAATAAAGGTTGATGCTAACTTGCATCTAAATATTAAACCCATTCCCCCCTGAAAAAACTGTAAAGAATTTATTGCGAAAAATATCATTTTAACTAGGGTCCGAACCTGGGACTACCCGAATCTCCGATACAGGCGTCTTACCACCTCGACCACTGAGGCTACGGTGATATTTCTCGCAATAATCGAATATGAGTGAGAACGCATTTCGAGGCGCGTGATTTAAAATTAGAGAGATATTAGACCGTTAATGTATAAATACAAATTGACCGTAGAAGGCTTTTCAGTTCAATTTGTATTTATACATTAACGGTCTAATATCTCTCTAATTTTTCTAATTTGTTGTATGAAAATAATTATTTGGTTAAGACTACAAATTGTTTGGTCAAAACAACTATATATTTAGTAATTATCACTATAAAATTCATTTGATCACTAATCAACCAAACTTTGGTTGATTTTACAAAACATTTCTCTCAGTGTATATTATAAATATTTGTTATACATAATATGTATATCTTCAAAAGGAGAATTTGTAACAGAAGTTCATCAAGAATCTGTCTGTAATATCGAAAGCCTGCTCGTGTAAATAAAGGTATGAATCAATCGTTATTCCGTAGAGGTGTATTGCAAGAGACGCGCTCGTCGATCTATATTAGTCGAGACTACGAGATCGCATTGACGCACGCTTCCATCACGTGATTCGAGGGCTCATCAATAGTAATTCCGTTGCTCAAAGACTGTTAATTAACGGAACCCTCCGGATTCACCGATATTCGGTATTCATTTCGATTTTATATTTCGCTGTCGCCCCGCGCGTCACGGCGTTGACGCATTGCATTTGATATAGTCACGCGACTTCGTCACGTCCAATCTCCGTTGGTCTCACATTTTTTCCCGAATTGACAAACGGGTATTTCGAAAAAGATAGATAAGTCAAGAGAGAGAAAGAGAGGGAGAGATCGGTTGTACTGTGTAAGGGGGCAAAGTACGGGTAAATTCGAAACTTTTCGCGGCATTTCGCACCGTCTCTTTGAACGAGCGGCAGGCACGCGGAATCGAGTGTGCAGTCATCGATCCAGAAAAACGAAATCTTGCCGGTGATTCCGAAACGTGCTATGGCTGCTACTTTTTCTTGTACCCGTAATTATGTGAAACAATACAAGAGAAAGAGAGCGAGAGAGAGAGAGAGAGATAGATAGAAGAGAGAAAGAGAGAGAGAGAGAGGGAGGGAGGGGAGGGCAATGCGCTGCGGCATAGGTATATTGAAAAATTCCAAAGGCCCTTTCCCCGTCTTCGTCCCCGGGTCGTCGTTTCACGAGCAACTACCCTGTCCCTTCCCCGCCGCCTTTCCTAGCCCCCCCCTCACGACAGAGATTGATGCGGGGAATGCAATTTCCTCAGACTCTAGCGCGTTTATCCTCTGGTGCACCTTTTCTGTACGTCCCAACGATCTCTCTCGCGCCAACTTGCGCATTTGTATTAATACGATCGGGGTGGATTCGAGAGGAAATTCTTCGGGGTCGCAGGATTCTAAGCTCACGGAAGTGTGCCGGCAATCCTATTATCTTCGAGCGATCGCGAAGCCGCGGGGTAGAATCGCCAGTTCAGATCTGCAATATTGACCGCATTGGCCGGATGAATGTAAAAAGTGCTTAAGAAGGAATGAGCTTGAGTTGTAGCTGAACGGCTGACAATAACGCGAATTCTTTTTCTGAAGCTGTTCATTATTTTTCTATATCATCATTACACGCAGTTGCAGATCAAACGTACATGATCATAGAATTCGTATGATTAATATTTCTTCTTTATTGTAAGATATATATGCAAATGTCTGACATAAAAAATATAGTACCTAAGATAAAATTTCTTGCATATTTTATTAAGACGACTGTGGTTAGTAAATGAGACTTTTTGATTGCTACATTACTAGATTATACGTTGCATTGGTTTCGTTATAAGAAATTGCCCTTATCAATTCTCAATCCTCATAATTTTCACTATCTATTATAGACATCAGCCGTTAAAATACTCGTCGACTCACGTTAGCACAATTAGCGCGCGCACCCCTTCGCTTCGCGTCGCCGCGAGAGACTCGCGCGCAAAATCTGGGGTAATTTCAGGATAATTGAGCCGTCACGCGTCACATTGCGCCATGTGTTTGCACATAGCGAGTCCGTAAACAGGTATGCAAATAAGCAGCAGCGCATGAGAGACGATGACCTTAGTTTGCGCTCGATTTTTCTACCTCCCGGCAACGGCGGATTTTATTGCCGACGCTCGTAAACCCGTGGTCTCGCATCGTTTATTCCCCGGCATGCGAGAGCGTTTTGCGCGCGATTAAGCGCCGCTGTCCGGCAGGAGAGACTTACGGCGACGCATAACGAATAGGGCATAGTTACGCCGGATCACCCATCCGAAAACAACGAAAAGAAGCGAGCGTCCGCCGCCGCTGCCGCCGCCGCGCCGTCATCTCGCATTAAGTTCCGAGTAACATACACGTATATGGCGCAGCGAATAATTAAGCGGAATTCCGATGGAGTCGGAGCTAGCTGCTCCGTCTGATAGAGAAACAGAAATAGCGAATGTCCAAATTATTTGCCGTGACAAAGGATGACAAATTCGGAAAAGGTACTATACGTAATAAAAAAGTATACAGTTCAATAGTAAAGTTGGCTTTTGAAAAGATCCGAGGTATGTCTAAAGTACACTACTGGTACATATAGTACTACTTTACGGAAAGATAGCTTCTTACAACAAGATAACGGGGAAATTATATCTTGCGGCACAAAGAAGCTCTGTAAAAATATCCCTCCTATCCTTTGAAAATAGTCCGCGAGTCGCGCTCTCCTCCACGCAGAAAAGAAGATTTATTTCCGCATCTGTACGCGAGCGAGCACCTTAAAAGATTCGCCGGATATGTGTCGGTCAGCGGTAGAATACTAGCCACTATCAAATATTAAAAATGTTTTTGTAACTCCAAAAGCGGAGTGGATCAATGCCGAAGGATGCTGAGTCGTTCCGCTATTCGCTCGGATTTATCGGATGTGGGCTACAAAGACGATAATGAACTGACGAGCCGTTCGGTCCATAGCTTTTGCTTTGTCTGTATTCCCGATTCGACTTCCATCTCGCAAGCTACTCACAATGGATCACTTATTTGCTTCGAACTACAAAAAGCACAAAAGACCCTTCCATTAATCAGAAACTTTGCCATGTCCCTTTGGTTGTTTTTCCTTACTGGCGGAAGAAACGAGGGCAGGGATTATCGACCGAATTAACTTGCCGATCCGGCGATCCGTGGTGCTCGCAAATACTGTTTTGCAAACAAACACGGGACGTGTTGAGCGTGCATTAAATTCAAGCTGGAAGCGCACGGTTGTACAGCGTTTGCAGGTGTGCCAAATAAATCGATGCAGGAGCAGTCAGTCAGGAGTTCTCAGCCTCGCGTACTTTTCATCGATCGCAAATTCGACGCGACAAAAGTGCGAGAGCGGCCGAGAGAGGACAAGCAATACGACGGCATTGCCACAAGAGACAAACGAGCAGGTACAACGGCGTATAAATCCGATTCCTCGGATCGTGAGACTCGAAACATCGCTAACTCGCGAGCAAACTCCGGCTCAATCAGACCCTTGTTAACTCCGGCTGCTATTACTGCGGATATTGAAGTATTGATTTCGTTGCTCTCCCCCCCTGCTGAAAGTTTATGTCGGCATTACAGATTTCATGCCTTCTCTAGTTTCTCTTTCTCCCTTTCTTTCTCTCCTCGACAATTTCATCCTAGCATTGCGAGCCAACCTTCGATATAGACAGATATTTGCATTTCAATCGGCTGATTAAAAATCTATAATTATGCCGTCCTCGCGGTAAAGATAGATGAGAACTTTCCTTCTGCGCGAGATCGGTTCTCCCCTTTTTTTTCTTCTACTATTCCAGCTAATTCATTGCTTTGTCTAAAAGTAACGTGCCTGTCAGCGAATGGAAATTATATGTCTTCCTCGATGATTGATCTTTGAACTCTTCGTCATGAGAAGCAAATTATTGTCTTCAATTTAAACTAGTTTTTGTGTTTTAAAGGCTACAAAATTTTTTTTAAAATATAGAAAATAGCGTTACATAAAAAATATATTTAGATGTATTTATTATAAAATAAATATTTTCATCTTCTGTGGAATCTAGAGAAAACAATATTAGTTAACGAATCTTATCTCTAAATAAATTATATTCAGAATATAAAATCGAATTGCTCGCGAAAAACTACGTACACTGAAAAAAAAGTCTGGTTATAACTACCAAATGTATAGTAAAATAGTATCAACTAAATATTTTGTCAATATAACCAAAAATAATTTTATTTTACTAAATGTTTAGTAAGTATTATCAAAGCTGGTATAAGTTACTAAATATTTAGAAAAGTAAAATTATTTTTGGTTACATTGACCAAATATTTAATTGATACTATTTCACTGTATATTTGGTAGTTATAGCAAGTCTTTTTTTCAGTGTAGAGAACGTTTCTGTTAAAGGCAACATTAAATATAACACAATAAATGTAAATAAAATTTCTCTCAGATATAGCAGAAATTATAAAAGAAACTAATCCGAATACGAGAAAAAGAAAAAGTTTTAAATAAACGAAAGTGTTGAGATAGATACGAAAGGCTATGTGCAAAATATGTATGTAAGAGAGAGAGAGAGAGAGAAAGAGAGATATTGTGCAAGTAGTGACTAATAGCAGCGAGTATAAAAGAAAATGCAAGACTCGCGCGTGTAAAGGGCTGGTGAAATGCGTGGATTATTGAACAGAGAAAAAATGTAGAGGCCGTGGTATATAATAAAATACGAAAACGAAAGCGCACAAAGAAGACTAAATAATAATCTGACTTTTCGTCTCAAGTCTCGTCTGTATATGGATTGCATTTCTGTACAGGCATTTCATCTATTCAGTCTAATATCTTCATCGAATCATGGAGAATAGAAAAGTGATTCGTATTTTTTTTTTAAGAATTGACAGCGTGATCATCCTCGAAAATATTGACCTCCCCTCGAATAAAACGGAGATGAAATAAGGAAGGTAGTAACTAAAAAAAGAAGAATAAAATAAAATTACTCAGGAAATATTCTCTTCGATCGTTAAAGCTGATACTGCATTTAATCTTATGTAATCCCCGGTGTTTTATTTATCGTCTGTGATAGAAAATTTGTGCCTTTTATTTCTCATACAGAGTTCAAAATGCCGTAATACATCGTTATGATTAAAAGAATATGCAAAAATGGAAATGCAGAAACACACATCCGAACAAGATGTTTTGGATGTATTGGCACGGTCTATCAAGTTTTATCTTCGAAGCGATTCAACTCGTTATAAAAAAGGATTCCGCATGCAACGAAATTGAATTTTATCTCGATTTACGAATCCATTATCAATTCCTGGTTATATCCCAGCGACTTTATAGAATGATCATTGTCGACGATCTTTTTCACCACGATAAAAACGTATAACAATGCAGATATGCTTGTTCTAGCTAATAAAATGAAAATCAACGTACTAATTAGAAAAAAATGGTAGATAATAAATTTTTAAATTCCAGCAACTTTTTTCGTCTAATATAATATGTAAAAATATTTTAATTGCAAAAAATTCCGACACAAAAGTTTTCACATTTGTTCACTATTCTTTCACTGTGTCTCTCTCAACAAGCACAAATACGGCTGCAGCGAGAGAGAGAGAGAGAGAGAGAGCAGCGAAAAATGGCACAGTAAATATCGTAACAAACACGGTTACGTGACATCGCCATAATTAATACCTCGACAGTCGGTGCATACAATTATGCCTGCTCCGTCGGCGGAGTAACGCAGGTGACGCGTATCTCAAAAATTTAATCCATCCACGAAACGTGCGGCTGCGAAATCCGAGTGGTTGCGAGCGACGCGACGCGACGCGACGGCGACGCCAGGCAAGCGCGCGACAGCATCTGCACAATTGGGGTGCGATGCTCAGTTGATTAAACGCGGCCCGAATTGTTGGTGCATAACGCCGAATATAATACCAGGGAAACAGCATCACCGAGCCAAGACAACGCTTTCCGCGTCGGCTTGTGTTTCTCGTATCACCGTCGCATATCTATCCGCCATCGTAACTGCGGCGATGTCATCTCGGCACGTTGCGTTCCGCGGCAATAATTTCGCGGTGATGCTTCCTCGCGCGAATAATTAAGAACGACGGACTACTATATGCTCGTCACGGTTTCCCATTCGCCGCCGAATAAAAGCGCGACGAATCGAAAGTTCCTTCGCGAGCCAAAGTCGTAACGCCTGGACGCGACAAGCCGGAAAATGACGGCGATGATTCGCGAGAGGATTAGTTTACGCGAACTTTGCGCGAGCTAATATTTTGAATCTCCCCGGGATCATCTTCCGCGATGCCGAATTTTCGCACGCCGTTGCGCCAAGCGGATATCAAGCGGAGAAGTTGGCGCGTTTTCGCACGGCGCGCGGGCGCGCGGCGCCGATCGTAGTAACACTTGCAAATCCGGCCACCGCCTACGGAATATTAAATTCACGCCCTGCCGTGCCTCATATTTTCCGAACGTTCTGCGCGCCGCGTCGATAGAATTTCATTAAACGATACGGAGTATCGAATGTACAATACCCTACAGTTTCACAGCACACGTTCAGGGAACAGCTCTTCGAGTTTCTCTGTCGCGTATAATGTATATTCTTGCAAATTTCATAAAACACACGCGTATATGGTCCTGTTTTATGCGTCGTAGGCGAACACTGATGTTACGAAATCGTAAAACACATGTTCGCAACACGGATACACTTAGATCGTCTTGTCTCGATCATGGATGCACTACTTCACACAATATATAAACACGCTCTCCTTCTATCGTGCAAGGCCAGTTTTAAACTCACTATTTCGTATGAGTGAAGAAATATTTTCTCCTTAGATGTTAAGCATACACAGAAAAAAAAATTAGTATCAAATCGACAATTCATTGTTTCATATATAAGCAAGAATGTAAAATCTCCTTGGAAGTATTTATAATCTCGAAGAGACATAATTTGCTAACATAAAGAAATTTTGTTTCTTCATGGAAGAAAATTATGTCTGATCAAGGTTATCAAATTCTTCCAAGATTTTATATTCTTGCTTATATATGAAACAATGAATTGTTGATTTGATAGTCATTTTTTTCTGTGTACACTTAACAACATTCGAAATAACCGTTCAAAATCATCAAACTTTAATCCTTGCTCCTCGAGTGCATTACACGTAATTAATACTCTGTATTTATACGTGAAAAATTATAGCCGGAGAGAGAGCTTGTACCTTGCGAAAACTTGACGCATAAAAGAACGGTCTTCGGGCCGGATAACTGGCTGAGAGACTTCGACTTTAAAGCCGACCTCATAATAAAGCGTTAATCCTTCGAGCCCTGATACGTCTCATCATCACGTACCCCGCCGTTTTTTTCTCTCGCATCGTGCCTTTGTTCATCGCCGCATATAAAGGGCTTTGATATTAGTAACTCGAGGGTGGTCACGTTCTGCCGAGCTGGCGTGTAAAACAAACTCGATGCCGCGATGGCGATGTCATGCAAGATGTGACCGAGATAGACTATCGAGAGGACGTCGATCGTGAAATGTCGCAGACGTCCACCACGTATTCTTTCCGATAAGTCTTTATTTCTCTCGTTCTTGTCGATTGAATAATAGGTAAAATCGCCGTTTGATATTTTCAT
The DNA here is from genome assembly GCA_003595255.1 of Solenopsis fugax. Taxonomy (NCBI): domain Eukaryota; kingdom Metazoa; phylum Arthropoda; class Insecta; order Hymenoptera; family Formicidae; genus Solenopsis; species Solenopsis fugax. The sequence goes on along the minus strand of QKQZ01004574.1, from coordinate 26,789 downwards.
TTTCTTTCAAACTACAATTTAGTCTCAAATAATGCATAGCTGCAGTAAAGAAGAACGAGAATTAATTGATAAATATCTGAAATATTTTAAATTAAATCTACTAATAAAACTCCCAGTTTTATAAAAACTCATAAAGTTTCGTACAAAATATTCCTCTCTTTTTAACGAGTTTCTTATAACACTCACCAAATTAGAAAAAAAAATATATTAAGCATATGTCCGCATTTTTTTCATTAAAGTCTCAAAGTTACGATCAACCTTCAAGAAAACAGGACCATTTTTTCCCGACATTGAAATCGCCTGATCCGAAAAACGCGGAGTAGCCACCTTTCTCGAAGTTAAGATCTCTAAAAACAGCTAATCGCCCTCGCACGTTCTTCCTACCGCGCGCGCGCGCACGCGCGTCGTCGTCGTAAAAATATCCAATATGCATTTTATGACGAAAAGAAGCAGCTAACGGACCGAGCAACGCCGTAGAACGCGAAGCAGCTCTCTCTCTCTCTCTCTCTCTCTCTCTCTGTCATCAGTCTTCAGTTTCTCTCAGACTTCGACGTCAGGGCGCAACGCGGCGCCGCGATGTTGGCCACATAAAAGTCTTGATTAAAATTTTAACCCACTATCAAGTCGGTCATACGCCACCCGCCGCGTCAAGCATCTTTAAATTCATGTATCCCGATTTAAGCAGCAAATGTATAAAGAAATAATAAACATAAAAATGTCGGTGTCTCTCCGGAGAATACACGTAGAAAGATAATTACAAAAGATACATAGCAACTCTCTACTTTTCCTCCCGTGTTCCTTCCTTTTGTGAAAAGAACTTTCTCTCAAATCCTTCGTGCTATAACGACACACTTATTTTCAAGGGCAATTTTTCTTTTCCGAATTTCGTTATCATCACGGTCGTTTTGTTCGCCGTCTCTCTCATTCCCTGTTCAATGGTGAGTAGGAACGCGAACAACGTCTATGTCGTCTGTAACGTTTCACGGCTCGGCCATATTTTCGAACGACCTGATTTGCTGAATCAAATGACGTGTTGGAGGCAAAGGATTGAGGAGCCGCGATCGATCCTAGGACGTGAGTCGCACCGATCGTGTTTTACGTGATCCGCATCGCTTAACTCTTGCATAGTCAGAAAAGGGTGTGAAAATGTTTTCTGAAAATTGAATGTCACAAGACAGATGACGGAATAATTAATGATAAAGAGCAATCGAACAAACGTACTCGAGGAGAGGGTAATTAGAACGGCGTTCCACGCCTCACAAACCCCCTCTTCGTTCGAGGAAAATTGGGGTGTCGCGACGAGGTTGGTTGCTTCGTCTGTGCACGAAACGGAGAGACCCTCTTTAATGAATCCAAAGTAGCTGCTGTTTCGTTTCGCCTTGGCGAATACGTCGCTCGCGAAATGTCCTAATCTGCAAAATGTCCCAAAGTGCTGATGCGGAAGACCGTATAAATTCTATGGGGCGTGAGCCCCCGGAAAATGCGATGCGCGCAAGTGTGCACTTGCATGTGAATGAGAGAGACGGGCAAAGAGAGAAAAAGGAGAGAGAGAGAGGGGGGAAGATAACCGAACGTAAAGCAGCCTCGGGGGTAGCAAAGTGCGCCGTAAGGTCGTTAACCGTGTTAAATTTAAATCTACCCAAATTCGTCTTGCATTTAAGGTCCTTTCCACCGTCTCTGCCTCCTCGCCGCGTTTGCCCACCCTCGTGTAAACTTCGAATTAACTGGAACAGAGAAAAAGAACCTCCACGACGAGCAATTAAATCGCTACGAGATAAAATTCCCTTTGTTAGCCGACGGAGAGCGGGGCAGTCGTTGTACATCGAAGCTTGGCCCGTGTCAGGTCGATAAGCTTCAAATTGTGGAAGAGCAATTGCCCGTGGTCATGCGATCGACCCACATGCGACGATTTCTCACTCTCACTCTCTCTCTTTCTCTCGATGTACGCGTAGTCATGATGTTTCCATAGGAACACACACAGGCGTTTCCTATAATATGCGAGCAAAATTATTTTCCATGTATTATTCTGACACTGAACTTATTCTTATACATAAATTGCAGATAGTGTTAAAAAAAATATTAAAAATCATAAAGCAAAACAATATGCACGTGTGAAAGTTCGCAATGAAGAAAGATGTTTCTTGGTAGCAAAAGCGCTAAAATTCTCCGTCATCTTGCTACCTCGTTCCGACTGCTTGACCGCCGCTCATAACACACCCGACACTTTATTTCGCGTCGGGTAATATCACTTGGAGACTTTTTCAGCGTGCAGTTGGCAAAGTAGAGGCAGGCGGAGGCGAAAGTGCGTCGGCAATCCGTAGCTCGCCATTTGTTTTACGGCACTCGATCTTAGGTGAAACACTTGCACAACTCATTTCGTCGTACTAATATACCGAACATTTGTTCGCGCACGGGTCAGCGTCGTCATAAAAGCTCTCTCCAGAGTTGTTATTCTTCCTTTCTAAACTAGATGGAAACTTGCAGTTCTCGAAGGCGCGAGGGATAAAGAGGTACAAGAGATAGAGCAAATGCAGCATCGCTTGACGATTTGATGAACAATCAATCGCGATAATGGTTGATCTTATATTTCTTAAGAGCAGCATTTTCAATATGCATTTAGCAGTTACTTTTCAAGGTCTACAACACTATATTTTATCGAATTTCTTTCAGAACGATTTCTAGTTCTGTTCTTTTTTTTTTCTTGGTATCGGTCCATTTTTTGTACTCCAAAAACGTCTATACGCAGCAAAATAAAGATTCACGAGAATACAGATTCTGTCTCGGATCGTCTTCCCTTAACAGACCACTATTCGGCAAAGGAACCTTGCGGAACGCAAGGAACAAGAAGGCGGAGAGAAGAAAAGTGAAAAAGCGTCACCCTCGCGCGAAACCGCCACTCCTTTAACGGTTACGAGGACGATAAAAGAAACTGCCACAATTTAAACTTGGCATACGTAAGTAGAGTTCTCTCGGACGATTTTCCGCTTCTTGAAGTGACTAAACTTCTTTCTGTTCTCTAATACGCGGAGAAAGCGATTCCGGCTTTCCTTGCAACTCGGATCATATCCGGCTTCCATTTTGTCACATACCTACCTATCTATTTTGTAATTGCGTATAACGTTCAAGACTCGTGTTTTCACTTTGCATGCCTTATCCTATTATCTTTCATCTCGCCGACAAAACTCGGTAAAATAACAACGAGATAGACAGCGACGGCAACGAGGCCTAATTCTTATTACTTTTTCCTCGTCGCTCATTTTTTTTTTTTTTNTTTTTTTTAGAGGACCTGCTCGTGGTCCTGATGCCACGGACCGACGAGCATAACGAGCAAATGCGGACGAGACGAAAAGAAGCGACGACGAGAAGGCGGAAGAGGGAAAGAGGACGCACCGTCATTTTTCTTTACTGGCGTTTAAGCACGTAGAGCCATTAATTTGAAGCTTTTTTTTTAAGCGCCGCCACGATCGACCGAGAGAATCGTTAACCATCACCGACGTTCTCCGAGCGTAGGGTCCGCGCGATTTTTAAAACAAAGTTAATAATGGGCCAAGACACGGACGGCATAAATTTGATGAAGCAATCGCATTTGGGATGCAGTCGATCTCCCCGGGCGGACATACCTCGAAAGAGAGAAAAAGGCGATCATCCCGCGAGCTCAATGAATTTCGAAGGAGTACGGTTATCACTAATAGTGGATACCAGAGGCAAATAGCGAGTCTATACGTTTTCTCGCGAGCACGCGAGACAGTGCATTTCGCATGCGTCGTTCATGCATATGTATTTGCATAATAGACGCCTGCAAAGTCATACGTACGCGTTGTACGTGCGTGTACATATTTACATATGTATGTAAATGCAGGCGGTATAATATGCATTACCGATCACGAGCCATGCCGCGGCAGTTTTCAACGAGCTTACGGTTCGGAGTTCCGAACCGAAACTGCCGCGCCGGTGTATCGCCGTTGTAATTGTTATTGCACGCCCGGCGGCTTTATACCGTTTATTATGTTAAATTACTATCTATTGCTAAATCACGTTATCGGTAGAATATGATCAGCCAGGAAAAATTTCTTGCTCACAGGCTGATTGTAGTACATGATATTAACAATAATTATTAATAAATTTGCGAAAAATTTCCGTAAAATCTAAGGCACATTAAAATAACGAATATGGAAAAATTATATGAAATAAAATCGATACTCTGAACAGAGACAATAATAATCCTTTGTGCTTGATAATTCCGGAATCCTACATTTTTATTAAGTTCCAATTGGTTCCAATTTTCATTAATTAACAATTACATAAATGCTTTTTAAAAATACAGAATAATGCTAATATTTTTGGACGAAATATTAAGTACGTCTTATTAAAGATGTACATATATAGACTTTTCGTTGAATTTGAATTTTCAAATTTTAATTTGTACAATGTAAATTAAATCATTGAATTTAGACTGCAGATAACGTCCAAGGGGAATAATATATATATAATATATAACAATACCGATTACCAATAACTTTAATTCACAAAGGAATAAAAAAACGACATGGCAGACAATAGCACAAAGAAATTCGCCGGGAATAACTTTAGCCGTGGATTCATCGCTGCAACCAACAAGAGTAAAAAACGAGGTGAGAGTGGCTTGAACTCGTCCACAACCAAGTTTCCCGGATGGATACTAACCTAAATACAAATCTCCACCATCGAAGGAGAGAGAGAGAGGGAGAGAGAGAGAGAGAGAGAGAGAGAGAGAGAGTCTGAACGCGAAACTTCTCGGTGTGTATTAAATTATGTCGTACGACGCGGTTGGTCTCCAAAGTGGAGTTGTTTATATTTATCCCTGGACCACCCGGCGTTCCCCATTCAGCGGGGTAGCCTCACCCTCAGTGCAACGGAGGGGCGACGGTTTTCCTCGTAACGCGGTGGGGGTGTCGTCGGGCCATTTCGCGACGGTGATGCTGACGTCGACGACAACGACGGTCGCAGTGCTTGGGAACTTTTCACTTAGAGCTTTTTAGCGAGCTGCAATTTTTAGTATTTGTCGCGCTTCCGTATATTATCCCGGCCGTCAACGGCAACCAAAAGTTTTCCGCGACAATCGATAACTCCGAACCGCTCCTAAGCGCAAGATCTTCCTATCGATCATCGCTATCTATGCTGCGATTTTCCGCGCCGCTGATGAAATTTCTTTCAAAGAATCTGATCGCGAGATAAGTTCGACAAGCGAATAATGTCTATTAGACTGTTTGATCGTCACATTCTTGATTCTCTAAAGAAATTAATACAAAAGTATGAAAAAATCCAACGTAAGAAAAGATTAGATCCGCTAAGAGATTCATTATAATGATATTAGAATCTCAGAAAAAAAATCCTATATTTTTAGAATAGAATTAAATATTATTAAAATATTTAATTTATTATAGGAATTTAATTATTAAGATATTAAAATGTCGAAAAAAATTCAAATATTAGAACAGACACGCAATACGAGTATGGACAAGAAATGCATGCAAATTGGGTGTGCATTGGTTGCATAGGCGAGATGGCTATTTTCGACCATCAATCGCTGATCGAGTCAGTGCAGGTCCCGTAACAATTTACGCTCGGGCGTCCGTATCCTAATTGAGAATATTGCTGGAAATTGGCTGTAAATTCATGCGTATCGTAGAAACCAGCAATTCCCGGCAGTTAATTAACCGGATAAAGCTCTGACGCGATCTCGCACATTTACGCTGATCCTTGTTACTTGGATGCTCGGCTGCTTGGTCACCTAGCAAATCCGCGCGCGCTCGAAACCGGAAGCCCGTAACGATGGACACGGTCAGTATTAGCGTGTATAATGCACAGGCCAAATTAGCATTTTATTAAAACACTGTTAACGTATCAGCAGTCTGATAAATAATATGTATTTCTAATGTATCATATCGGCAGAAAAAAAACTATTTTCTGTATAAACAGCTACTTCACTCAGAAAAAAAATTTGTTGAAAAACTAAAATATTTAGTTCGATACGTTCAACTAAACATTGAGTTGATTCAACTATCATTTAGTTATACAAAAAAAAGTATAGTTCATTCATATCAATCATCAACATTTTTTAATCAAGAATTAACTAAACCAAGTTAATATTTAGTTGAACGTATCGGATTAAATATTTAGTTAGTTTTTCAACAAACTTTTTTTTCTCAGTGTTAAGTACTTTTAAAAGAGATCATTATAGATCGTAAATATTTAGAATATTTTATAGGCTTTTTGATCGATACGGAATAAAAAATATTTCAACAGAATTATTATCATAAAATATATACTAGATTCGTGATGCGCGGTCATGTATCTCAGCAGATATTTACTGAATCGATAAGTGCAAGAGAAAAGATCGCAAAACGAAAACTATCTTTCATGCAACGTATAAACTTTGTCTTATCATTTATACAACTTTCTAAAGCTCAAACTGCATCCTCAAGCTATCGAGTTCTGAAATGGTAGATCGGAGGAACGAATGGTCATCTCGAGTTTCGGTATTCGATTTCGCCGCGGTAATACGAGAATTACCAATCAGCGCGCCGTGGCCTTTATTGGCGAAACACCGGTTGCTCATTATCACGATTTATGCGTTTAATATCGTTGCAATTGTATTAAATAATGAAATTTCGAGGGCGAGGATGAGGCGCGGAGGTGAAAATGGTTGCGCCGGTGGAAAAGGGACGGCGTCGAGAGGGGAAACGGCGGGACAAACTGGCCCCATGTGTGTTTGTTCAGCCGTGGAGAATAATGTACACTGGGAGGCGTTAATGAGATTTAAAAATAATGGTGATTACCTGCATTACTCATTAGGTATAACTCGTGGCGACGTGCGCCGTTGCACGGCGCTACACCGCGCGCGTTGCGACCTACCCTAGTCCAGCGGCAATTCCACGGTTTTTGGTCCTCCGTCTTGCCGCGCCCTCCCGCGTAATGCGCGATACGCAAACGCGAATCCCACACCGGGGGCTTGGCAGCACAGAATTACTCGCGGCAAAACAATGCCGCGGAAGAAAACTCATTATACCGCTATTACAATCCCCTCCATCTCTCGCTACGGAGCGGAGAGGCGCGGCGAGAAACCTCCTCCGGGTCCGGAGCTTTCTTAGCTCTCGTGCTCTCGGGAGATTCGCGTTCTCCTGGCGCAGCCGACATAAAAGGGACATAAAATCGAAAAGCTGAGAAGAGAACACCGATTAATTTAGGAGTCTTCGCAGCGAAGCCGATACGGTCGTTATCACGGGAACGGAAATTAATCGAGCCGATCGATGCACGCGCGATCATGCGTCTCAGCAGCAGTTTCATTCCGTGAATAAGCTAGCAAAGATACCGCGCGCAATTACGAATTGCCCCAGATGCACTATTGTTTTCGTCCGGCTCTTGATACCGCAAATTCAACCGGACACGAACCGGCATTCACGGCATCGCCGGCAAATCGCAATTCCAGATATGCCGGCGAAGGACATCAAATCCGCGTTTGCTTATTGTACCCAAAGTGATGTACAGCCACGGCGGAGCCGCTAACTGGCCCGATCCTCGACTTGATATATGCCGTTCCAGGGCGCTCGGCACAACACTTATTCCCTCTCTCGCCTCTCGCCTCCCGCCACCAACGCCTCGGTGGCACGGCGTTATTATGCCCATAATTCACCGGCGCCTTGACGCTTCGCACACCTCGCAAAAATATCGATCCTTATTGAAGGGGACGCACTCCTGGCCCTGATTTTCTCCCCGCGGACGCCGCCACCGTCGCCGTCGCCGCCTGTCCCGCGATGGAAGAAAGAGAAGATTGTCCCCTCGACGATGACGTCGGGGGTTGACGAGGCATCTTCCTCCGACGTGCTTTCACATATGATAAATGGTCATTGAGAAAACGTCGGCCCGGTATTCGTTTCATATCGCAATCCACGTATTCGTATCAAAAGTCGGTGCTGTGCCACGCGTTAGATTGAAAGGTGATATAACGACGAGCCAGGCGGCTATCCACGATACCCTTGCAAATATCAAAATTTTTATTTCGAATGAACAAACGAAAAATACATCGAACACGAAATAATAATGCATAGTCACGTTCCCTAATTTTAATGTGTTTTAAAAAAAGAATCTGCCCTGGTGGAAATGTATCTAGTCGATCTGATTTAGAGTTTTGTAGCTAGCCATATCTAGATTATATTTTCTAATTCATCACTGGTTGGTCACTACATATTTGTAATTAATTTTTGTACGTAACTATCTAGTCACTATTTAGGAAAATAATGATAGAGATGGCGCTGCGTTTTCAAAAATATATAAGCTAGCTACTAACCTAACCTTCAATCTGAAGCTCCCAGAAAAAATCGAGGTCTAGCCACTAGACCTCGATTTTTTTTGGGAGCTTCAGATTGAAGGTTAGGTTATCTCATTTCTTAAAAAATCTGTTTAATGACCGAAGAACTATAACATAATACATAATGTGAACTATAGATTTTCAGTACTAATAGTGTATATTAAAACGTAATTTCCGCATAATGAATAAATAACAAGATACAATAAAAGGATAATAAAGTATAAATAGTTCAGATTAGATAGCTACTAGGAGAAGTGTTACATTACTAGATAGTAGCTATGTAAAACACAATTTTTCTATGTCATTACTAGACAAAAATAAGTTTCAATTTCTACTAGGGTGTCTAATTTTAAGACAAAGTTGTAAAAATATATTTCAGCCTAATTTTTGAAAAATTTATTGTCTGTAAAAAAATTGCACAGCCTTTAGAATAAATTAAATTCGCGAAATTTTTTATGATAATTTCAACTGCAGTTTGCACGCTCTTGCAGTCGAAGATACGTTGCGCTGTACCAGTAGCGCTGTACACGTTCGTCGATATAACAAGGTCGACGCGCCGGAACAGCGGAAAGGATTGGTGTGGGAGGGGAAGGCTGTTGCGGGAGAGTGGAAATGGGGTTTGGGACGCGCGAGAGGTGGCCAATGCCGTTTTATGCATACCGAATGCATACCCACCCATTCTGATGCATCGCATGCATGGACAATTGATTTATGGCCGAAATAAACCGCTCGCCTTTTCGATAAATAGAAAACCCCCGTAACTCCGAGCGAACTACTGGATCTTCCATGCCAGGCGTTTCGTCCAATTTATTAAAGCTGTATTTAACGTGTCTTTACGTAAACTCCACCAAAATTTTTCAAATATTTTTCATCTATCCTTTAAATCCAGCATTCCTGGATCTTTCGCTCGATTCCATTTAAATTCGATCATTCGTCAAACATAAGATGCAACTATTCATCTCGACAGATAAAATAATAGAGATCCATAAAAAAAGAAATTAAATATTTATAGTATAAATTACGTTTTAAAATGGATCCTCTTCAAATAGCCAAAAGTGATATAGAAAGAGAGACAAATATCCCGTTTTATTTAGAGATTCAATCGTGAAAACTAACGAAGAGTAATCTAAAAAAATTGTTCGACGATATGCATGTGTTTGGGATATGCGGCACTATTTATGGCGAGCGGTTGCTGCAAAGTTCGGCGACACTTTAATACCGGCATTTTATCTCTTTCTCGCATGTTTCGCGAAATTCTCTATAAATTTTTGCGCTGCCGCGCTGCCGAATGTTGCGGAACAGTCGGCGACCGTGCGCTTAAGTAAAGGATTTATCCACTCTCTTGACCGAAGTTGCGCTCGGGCGAAAGAATCCTTGGATTAATGGCGTCCTACTTTCGACGCGGACACGGAAAGAGGACGTGCACACGGGGAGGAAGAGGAGGAGGAGGAGGAGGAGGGGGAGGATCGAGATAGGGCGGAAGATCGCAAACTAATGTCGGAGGGCGACGAGGGACAGCGGCGCGGCGGCAACGTCGTTGGTTGGCGAGAGGGTGCGAGGGAGGATCGGTCGATTGTAACGTATATTAAAATTCCAATATCCAGACTTCGGATAACTTCTGTCGTATATCATGCGAACCGAACGCTGCGAACTAGCCTTCTCCCGGAGAGAGGTGCACGCTCTACAAACTGCTAGACCCTCTCCACTTGAAAATCTCGAATCGACGAGCGTCCCCGTGAAGACCCGTATAAGATAAACCGTTTTATGCGCAAAGTTACGGCAAAATGCATATTCATCGGCGCTTCTTCTCTCTTTCTGCGCGCGGGCAAGATTTCGTAAGGTAAAACTTGAGATGAAACTGGGAGTATCAAGGGGGTAAATCGTCGCTATTGTCCTCACCTCGTTTCATGACTTCTTATTAATAAAACTGTACGCTCGATTAAATTTAATAGGCTACGATCGTGGCGAATGATAATTACTACTCATTAAAAATTACACTGTTCCAATTATGATATTCCGCGCTACGATAACGAGACCGAACAAGTAATAAATGAATGGCTCTTACATTACAGAACTTAGGTGTAATTTTAACCGTCGCGTATCTTTCACGTTTAATGTCTTAGAAGACGTTATTTCCTTTCATATTTCACATCGAACGAACGAAGAGGCGCAAAAATTTTGAGATTTATAGCACGTGGAAGCTAATTTTTGCTCAATCGCGCCAAATGCCACGTGCACTCCTTCTGCTGATTAGACGACGTTGTTTCGCTGGGCGCCGTCAGCCTCTTTCCCTCGCTTACTCTCGATTCTTCCTCTCTACATTCGGCGGCGCCGGTAGAAATCGGATGGAATTAAGGATTGCGCTCACAATGGCAATGGCTACGAGGCCGTTCCGATCCTTACAATAGATGTAAGATAGCCGCAGAGCCTCTCTCTATCCTCGGGAGTCGTAGGAGTGTCCCGCCGATAGATTTATCGTGGTTTTCTTGCGAGGAGTTCCTTCTTCCTTTGCGACTATCTGCGATCTATGCCGTGCCCTTTTCTCCCCTCGTGTCTCTCGTGACTTCACCGACTGCCGTTATCGCCACTATCGGTCGCTGCAATGCCCTCTCGCCCTTCGCTACGACCGAAACTCGAAAGCTCGATTCACCAAAGAGATCCGCAGAATTGACAACTCGCGGCATTCGTATTCCTCTTCCCTCGCCATTCCACGTTCTGTTCGCCCCTAAACTTCTCTACCGTTCGCGTCCATCGAATTTCCACCCCGGCTCGAGAGATCCCGCATCGCCTTCGAAAGACTTTCGATCCCATCTTCGTTATCCCATCTCCAGACGAGAAAGAGAGAGAGAGAGAGAGAGCAGTGTCATTTTTGTACTCTCGCTCTCGTTCGCGAATCGAGATTTTTATGGCTTACACGCCTGATCCGCCGACGCGATATTACGACGCGTTGATGGCGCAAAAATAATAGAAAAAGACGTCTGGCTCGAGCTACACCTACACATACGCGATAATGCTAAAACTAATGGTCTCTCTAGCACTTACGCATGCATAACTTTCTCACGATGAAGCTGACACGTATTATCATCGTAAGAAAATGTTTCCGAAGCACGATGAGAAGCGAGAGATACAGACACAACGAGACAATAGTGAAACGAAAAGACAGTGAGTGTCCAGGGCGCGTGAATCGCATAATTACGAAATTCTACACCCGTACGACCGAATGCGGTTTCCGGTCAAATTGTCCGCGAATCCGCATAAATGTGGCACGCACTCATTTTGCGGCGCAGCTCAGCGAAACTCTACTGCGTCGTCCGACGCAACTAACCACCGCTGATGTCGACGCAATATGTTCATTATGCGTGCCCATTGTCCATTCATACCGCCCAGCAATATGTAATTGCTTTTGTTGCGGTCTCACGAATAGAGGGACGCAGTCCAGCAAACTCGTATTTATCTAGAATATGCAGGCGTTACATGTATAGCGGCGTAGTTACCGCGCAGCGATTCCGAATGATGGATCGACGTAACGAGATTGTATCCTCGTCGCAACAGCAGTTTTGAATCAAAATTTTGGAAATCATTCCCCTCATTGTCCCGTCTGCGGTGTTTTCAATTTAAATCCAAGAATATCGGGGAAACGAGCGCGGGAGTTTTTTAAATTAATTCCTTAATCCTACAAATTTTCATTTGTGACATTTACATTTGGGTCAAAATTTACGAGTATCTCCAATAAATCGGAGAACGAAAATTTTGCGAAATTTCGCTAAAACAGATTAAATTTTCAATCGATTTGCCGCGTTATCGGAATATTTCCATCGTGCGCGGAAATATACGTGCGCGCGTTTCGAACAACCTTTCCTCCATTAAGTCTTGTAGATGCAGTCGCGCACGTCACCGACAGGCAACCAATATTGGCTCGTCTCCTGCTCGTCTCCGCCACACTTTCGTCTCTCGTTTTCTCACTTAGATGCGCGAGGGTGAGATGAAAATAATTTACCAAGATGTCGCAATAAAATGCACTTCGACTACTTGCACTTTAAGTACTGAAATAAACGCTCAAGTAAAAAAAAACTGTAAAAGGGTACACAAAAAGTCTTTTATTTCTTGACTAAAGCTAAAAAATAAGTTTCTCTCGAAAGAAAAAGGAATAAATCCTTTTCTTAAGTAGCTTGTGTATAGTTTTAAATTTCATTTTACAGAAAAGAATATTCTTCCTTGTTTCCAAAAACCACTTGTTTAACGGTAAATAATTGACACACAATATTAATCCTGACAATGCGAAAAATGACATCTTATCCGTACAAACATGGTTAATGTCTGACCACATCTCGTGTCCGACTACTTCTTCACTTATTTAAAGTGGTTAAAAAAAATTCTCATAAGCATACTTTCAAGTTTCTAGAACAAAAATCTGTATTTTATCTTGGAGAAAATAAAATGTAGTGTAATTTAATTACTTTGCAAGTTTCTATTTATGAAACTTTCATAAATAGAAATCGGACGAAATATCTAAGTTTGTAATGTAAGGGTTAAAGTAGTCACTCTCTAGCTCTTTTTATCTTTAAATAACATTATATTAATTTGTTCAAATTTATAGCTTACGTAAAAAAATAAGTAAAATACGAAATACGTCCAAAATTTAATTACAGAATGCATCTAGCTTACATTTTATAAATGTGATATGCATGAGGTAGGTAAGCAAATAAGAGACGTCTTCTTCTTTAACTTTTATGTTCTCGTTTCATTGTTTTGTTGCAAGAGCAATTTGCTACACGGAGACGACAAGAGGCAAAAGAGAGAGAAAGAGAAAGAGAGAGAGAGAGAGAGAGAAAGAGAAACGACGTCGATGCGTAGGTAGATGAGGAAGGCGGATCGAAGAGGAACAAAGAGAGAAAGAAAGAAAGGGAGAAAGAGAGGGAGCATGAGAGAGCGGAGCGTCGGTACAGACCAAGTGAAGTACGAGCTGGTAACGTTGGCTGGGAAAGTGACTGCTTTTAAACCGTCTACACCGCGGACTGATTGATGGAGTTTCCTAGGACCGAATTGCTTCCTAGGCACACTCCGGGATTCCGTAGGACTCGGAGCGCAACCGCGACGTGTGGGTGCTCTCGTACACCCGACATGTCGAGGACGAGGCACGATAACGCCATTACGCAAACACGCACGCGTTTCGACTGCGGCTTCGTGTCCCCCAATGAATAAAGCTAGAATCACACGATACATGATGCACGATTTCTTGAATGATTAGCTTGCACGCTATGCTTGTTTCGTTACCTGCTTTAGACGTTCATACATTAAACACGATACGTCGATATGATTTCTATGTTTGTAGTGCATTATACAAAATTTGCAACACTGGTGGATCACTTACATGGTGACATGTAAAATGTCAACGATGGGCAACAACAGCATTTATTTTTAATTAATAAAATTTAGAAACAACGAAAATTGTCTGCTTTAGCATACATCTATTTAGCATATCCTTTTACTTTAATTACATGACGCAAGCATGTATCGTTTCAAGTTTCGTATGATACACGATAATAAACACAGAAATTGTATACGCCTACGTGTCGCGCTCAATGCATGAATGTATCTAGCATGCATCAGAGCAAACATAGCAGCGTGCGAGCTAATTATTCAAGGAATTGTGCATTGTGTGATTCCAGCTCAATCGCGATGCCGTGACGACACAGATCGAAGATGATTCTGAATCTCCTTTTCCCCCCTCTAAAAGAAAAAGCGGGACAATTTTTCGATTAAATAAGATTGTAAGATCGTTAAAGAAATCTTGGCTATATAGAAAAAAATATTCTTTAATTATGAATAATTTCCAGGATCAAATCTAAATATTCGATTCCATTCGAAACTTTCCAGAGAAATAACAGACAAAAACAACAATAAAAAAAAATACGCGTGCAATATCTATGACTGCGACGATGTTATTATTAAAAACGACAAAGGTACGCGAGAAAACTCAAGTTAAAATTTAAATACGACTTTATTGCATTATTTAAACGCAATTATTCTCTTTAGATTTTCCTCTCCTGTAGTACATTCAAACCGAGAGACTGAAAGTTTAACCGCAATCCGTGATGAACGATTCCATGGCAGACCACTTACTTCATTATGATCGTTTCTTGCAGTCAGCGGGAGTGCCCGGCCATTAATATAGCTTCTACCGATATCAGTGATGGATTAACCCACTTGCGCGCGTTATTACAGGTTAGTCCGCGTGTTCATGTCGTTTATTTGCCGATTACAAGCTCAAATCCTCAAGTTTCGATCTCCCTTTCTCTCTCGCTAGACTTTTCCTAGACCCAGGTTTTATTAATGAACTGACGTCGTCCTATCTTCCGACGGTGCGTCGTTTATGAAGGAGAATCGCTCGGCGATCTCACTGCCTACCAAGAACGAACGGCGACGACTTATTTTCACGTCACGTGCAGCACTCGTTAGTCTCGAGCGCTTCAAAAAATCGATAGCTCGTCCGAGAGACCGTCAGCAATGGATATACAGAAAGATAAGGTTTCCGTAAACCGATAAGATTCAATGAAATTTTCGTCACACTTAAATCATAGAATTAAATGTACATATAAACAGAATGATCAAAGCATGAAGAAAGATCAATTAAAAAGTTCAGATTAAAATTTCTATTTTAAAATAAATAGTAACGTTTTAATGTAAATAATAATATGCATAAAGCAAAATAAAGCTCTTATAACTGATTTCTTTGTACAAAATAAACGACCAAAAGTCCACGGGCAATTTAATCCGTAGAAGCTGACTAATGTCGCATAGCTTCTACATCCGTTCACGGTATATCATCGTTGCACGCTGTGCGCCGCGCCGTCGTGTCCGAATGCGGGATACGTTTCGGGGTGGAATAAAGCGGGGTGCGTTCAACGGCGTGGTAACGTTTAGCGTTATACTGCGCGGATGAATGATCGCATTCCGATAGGAACGATGACGGGAGCGTTGGTAGCCACCGGTGATTCTGGCATTGGGAAAGCGCCGAGGCAAATGCCGATACGTAATGTTGGAGGTCGTTAGACGTCAGCGGGCAGACCGGCATAAATCAGAGAATCCGGGGGTCAGCGATAGGCGGGGGTGTAATTACCAGAGAAGGTGATTATTCGGAGACAGCGAAAGAGCGAATAAGGGTGAAAGGGACGTGTAGAAAGAGGAAGAGTGATAGCGCAGGAACACATAGAAAAGAGAGAAAGAGACGAACGGAGTTGAATAGAGAGAAGGTGGACGCGCGAGGGTGGAGGGTGCTAGATTGCACACACAGTGCCGCAAAAAGAGCGACCAATCTACATACATTTACATTGCACGGGTTTTGTTATCCGGTCCGACTCTCTCTCTCTCTTTCTCCCCCTCACTCACACACACACACACACACGCACACTCCCATGTGAAACCACGCCAATCCGAACGCGAGCCATCGAGTTAGGTTGGGAGTCGGTATCTACGGTTGCCGGCGGCCGTTTTATTTCGTGGGTTGGTGTGCCGCAGTGCCCTTTCTCCCTCGTGGATTGCCAATTAAACGATCACCTAGGATCCGAGTCCCGTGGGAAAAAGCGTCGATTCGCGGTGCCTTTTATTTTAGCGGGACAAAGGAAAACCTTTCTTCGGTCGCGTTTAACCGCGCGACAGCGAGAGGCGCGACGCTGACAATCGGCCGGAAATATGCGGTCGTACGCCGAGCCTCGAACTCGAAGAGCTCGTACGCGCGGATACATATGTACACATGTCCGGACTCGCCATACGCGTATTGTCGCGTCTCGCGCGCGGCGGCGATAATTCGCGTGCGCGCGACACTGGAAAGTGCAAGTCGGACGCGGGTATCAGGCACGGCAGTGCGGATTCTCGCGCGGAATAGACGCGCCGTTAAACAACGAGAAACGTCCCCGAAGTTGGTACCTATCGCGACCCGACGACGCGCCATTAGCGACCTAATTCGTCCCAAGGGTGTCCTTTAAGTGCACACTCCGCCTGCAGGAAACTACCGTCGGAGTCGGAGAGCAGCCGCGGCGAGCCCGCGCGACTCTCGAGTACGCGAGATTTTTGTCAGCAGGCAATCTGCATAGATTTACATCCGTTTAGTCGCTTAGTTAAGCGCGTTATCAAAGTCGCTCTCTCATCGCGCTACCTCGGGCGCTTTTGGGTAATAGAGGGTCATTCCTGCTACGGTCGACAAGGGGCAGCAGAGAGAACTCTCTCCACCACTTCGCGTACCATTCATCCATTTTTCTACGCCATCTCGCAATTATGCCTGAAACGCGTGCGCTATCCGTTGCCCCGGTTAACTTCAACGACGACTGTATTCCGTATGCGTATTGCGGGGTACGAGTACGTTTCGCTCTTACGGTTCTATCTCTCGCGCACGAGTATTTAGGAAATTCATATTACAAATTTATGCATAAAATTTAGATATTCTGCATTTCTAAAAGAAATGAATTTCCAGTAACGATAACAGCTAAAATTTAAATTAACACTGATTTATATTAATAGGGATTGTACGGTTGTGCGAATGATTCGAGGGATACGTTGATTTATCGACGGGCGAGCACGAGTCCCGTCACATTTTCCATTATGAGGTACCGGCGATTCGCGCTCCGGTGGTTCCGCGTTAAAGCGCAATTCCGATAACATAACCGCAAGTTATCGCCTCTTAGAGCCCAAGAGTAAATCCACCACTTGGTTCGGATCAGGTAGCACCCAACGAACCGGTGGATTTACCGCGGCGCTATACAGAGAGCCAACAACATTTTGTCGGGTCATCGTGTAGCTACTAGCTATATCCACCCTTCCACCCGATCCTTGCGCTCGCTTTTTACGCGGGGATGAAATTTCTGCCGCGAACAGATGGTGTCTCGCCAGTAACGACTCCATTTCTCGACCTGGATGCACCTAAAGGTGTACTACGCAAAGTGTTTCCATCTTGGTTGTAAAACGTTGCGTCGCTTCGCGGATGAATTCTGTACAGGGCGATATTTCTCCCGCGCTATCAATGTATACAACGATCAAGAGTGATCTACCGGAAAAATCGAATTACGATACATATCCTACGTTTCGAAAGACGATCGTACAAAATTCCGCGCGAAGATATCGACCGACGATTATCGATCGCCGACGATCGCAAATCGTTTTTCGCGTTGCGTGCCTTTAATAGGTCTGGACAAATATTTGTGGTAACCTTCCAATTTCTCCCAGCGAAGGAAGAAAATTGATTCTACTGGGCTACGTTTGTGGTGCAGTTCGTGCAGACAGTGCTCGCCAAGCAGCTTAGAAGAGAGAAGCGAGATCGGGAATAGGAGGATATGGAACGGAGAACGAAAAAGAAACGGGAGAAAAAGAGAAAGGGAGAGAAGGAGCATAGCGCGGAAGAGATCCAATGTGAAATACTGTTTCATTTTACATTTTCATATAAACTACTGGCAGACTCTTTTAGATGCAAATGCAACGTTTACCTAACCGGTCCGCGATGCATCATCTCACATCCATGCGAAACGCTCAGCCGACGAAACCGTGACTTTCTTCCGACGCGAATGCCATCCACGGGATCCCTTTTTGCGGTAATCGTTGAATTCTCAAGAACGCGTTGTATAGTGTCGAAAGAGAGAGAGAGAGAGAGAGAGAGCGATGTGAAGACTCGCCGATCTGCATGGTATTCGTTTTGACATACCGCTCAGCTAGCGTCCCTCTTTCGAGAAGGTAAATACGCGTCCCTTGAAATCGTCCGTCGCCGTGAGAGATCCCAGAGGCAAACAATCGTCGGAGTGTTGCAAAAACACGTTTGAACCATTTCAAGAATATTTTCGTACATACACTGTAAATTGAAAGGTTTTCCGACGCGCGCACGGAACTTGGATAATTGATTATGGCGACATCACGAAATCTAATTGATTTTCGAGACAACCATAAACGTAATTATTCCGTGCGCGCTTCATTATTGTCAGTTTCCTTTGGCGACACTTGGAAAATTAATATATTAAGGGGAAATGCTCGCAAGATCCACCTGGCAAGTACGCGTATACGCGATACCGTTCCGTGGCACTAATCCCGATGAATGTTCCGGTGCGTAGCCGCTAAAGCTACGGTGAAAACCGGGCTCTCCCGAAATGGCGGCGCATGTATACCTATAACACCGTCGGGGTGTTCTCGAAACTGCGCGCGGCCCATAAATCTCGAACAAAACTAAGCTCCTAGCCAGGCTGGCGCGATGTAACTTTAAAGCCCGTTAAGTGATTATTAACGTTCCTGCCTCCTCCGCGCGCGCGGCAAGCCGTGTTAATATGCAAGAAACCAGACTGTTTTGAAATGCGCGCGGTCCGTAATTACTCTTCAACCGATGACGACAGTGATGCACTTGTCGATACGCTTGCCGTAATACGAATTAATCATTCATCGTTATAAATGCGCGTTATACGCCTCGCTCGTCATGAATAATGCGTCATCCGTTCGCTTTAAAATGTTAAAATTCAACGGTGATGGCAAATCCGCGCAAACGTCGCGATCTTCAAGTTCCTAATGTTCTCAGGCACGACGCTGTAACCTGGATAATGTTAAAAACTGAAACTCCCATCAGTGTAAAGTCGACGCGAAACTCGCATAAATACGGTTTCGCAAGAACTTTTTATCGCAATAGCTTGTAGTCCTCTTTTCCATCGTAATTCTAGCTAAGAATAAGATTATCGAGTTTTCTACTTTTAATATTATTTCCCGAAGATATAAAGTCAAACAAAATTATGAAGAAGAAAAGTAAAAGCCCCTTTATTTCACGCATAAGAGGCATAGAAGCGAATCGAAGCGCACTTCCTTCTACTCGTGAAATTTTTGGAAGATTTTCAATTGTTTATTATTTGAAAAATATGTCGATACCTTTTTGCAGAAAAAATCAATTCTAAATTAATCCAAAAAGTATAGCTAATTCAGCTTTGCATAAGTATACGGATGCGAGTCTGGAAGGCGATAAAAAAAACATAACCGGTATGCCACTACAAACGCCCATGTAATACAATAAGCAGAGACCGAGCTGGCATCGTTAATGATTTGGCGTGCAGCCTCGCTATTATACCGATGGAATTAGTACTGCGGGCCAGTCATAATGCTCAGTCATTACCGGCCTCGGTAGCATGGAAGCATTCAAGTTGCGCGCGAGTTGCGTTCTTTATTATTAACTTTAACGCTCGCATAACACCAAATTAGTAACGTAGTTAGACCACGAAAACATCAGCTTTTCAACGGCCTACGAGCCTTTCGTCAATGTGTATGTTTACACGAAACAGCCCTCGCGCGTTTCTATTCTACTTCTTTTTCCGACCATCGCCGTAAACCTTCTAATTAACGACGACTGCGAACCCGATAAGGGAGCGTCTCTCGTTGTTGTCTTCCTCTGACCTCCGTTAGGCTCCTTCCGTTCGCGCTTTATCACTACCTTGAGAGATTCGCAATGATAGCGCTTGGCCTACAGGCGAGTAATTATGCTAACTAAATATCGGTCGACCTTCGTCAACAAGATTTAATGGTATTCGATGCGACCTCAGTCGTTTTCAAGTTCACGCCATTCCATCACGGTACAATAATACGGTGATTCTATCGTGAATAATAATTATTTAGTTGCAATATTTAGTTGAAACAAATAATTAATAAATATAATGAATTAATCCAGATATGTTAACGAAGACGGCGACATAATGTTATTACGCAAGATATTCTTGGGGCAAATGTTACACCTTGTATACTCTTGTGACATTTCTAACAAATCCTTGAGCATGTCTCTCGAGCTTTACATTTTATCATATCGCGACAACGTCAGCCGAGACGATGCCGTGTCTAGGACTGCACAAAGTATTTTCAAGCTGACAAAAAACACGAAACATTATTCCTACCTCATACATAACATTCGGTGCTCGGTATACTCATGTACGCGATGGTGTACACGAGCTATCTTCACCTGTTCGCAGGTAAGAACAGAGCTAGTCTTACAGAGGGCTTTCATCGTTCGTCGTGCACGTCCCATATCTCCGGAGAAAATAACCACTTAAGCTCTTATACGAGAAGGGAAAGGAGCTCGAAGTGGCGACGGGCGACCGAGGACAAGAAAGACGAAAGTGGATAGAGAAAGATAAGAGAGGACGGTCCTAGAGAAGAGAGGTCATGGTAAGGTGGATTGCTCGGACCCCGTAAAATTACTCCTGGCTATCGTTCGTCCCCACTTCCGCAGATGCATTGAGACCCTCCCGCCCTTCTCCTCAGACCCCCTCCTCCCAGCTGCCGAAGCGCGAAGAGACATGAGGGGAAGCCCGTCATGGAGCCTAGATGGGTCTACATCTACTTAATGCCCGCCGCTATCCGGAACAAATTACTCGGGGGACCGAGAAATTAAGTCGACATCTTCGCAGGATCCACCACACGGGGATTAGTTAGCATAGAGTAATCCCGCCGCTCGACGACCGACTGGATTCCTCTGGTTCTTTCGCAAATTACACGTAGCCGTCTTTAAAATCGACATTCGAGATTAGTCACTCGATCATGCAATAAATTAGTCGCGTCATTGTCTTTCTTCAATAAAACCTCGAAAAAAGTATAGACAGATAAATATCCCCGTAAATGTGAAATATAAAACATGAAAAATAGAGGGAAAAGAAACTACAATATTCCGTACATTCATGTTCATCACTGTAAAAATTTAGAACACTGCTCTCATTTCTTTGTTTCATTGCATATTCATAGCAAATATAAGCAAAAATATTCTTACATTTTCTTAAAATAAAAAAAATTTTGCTTTTATTCTTTATCTTTTTTTTTTGTTTGTTTCGAATTAAAAAAAAACAGAATTTTATTTATCAACTTAATATCTCATCGATGATATTTATTCTTGTATATTCAAAGGTAAATTGGTATTGTAAAATTTCGATTGTATCATTGATAAACTAAGATGACATTAAAAATATGGATATCGATGGATATTTACATTCGCTCGCCACGTAGAAATAATAAAAAAGCTAGAAAGTTTGAACCGATAGAACTCAATTCACACTCTATATCTACGATAGAATGAGCGACCTCGTTTCACACGCCATACCCGGTCAATCCGAGTATTGGGAAACTCGAGGTTTCCGCAGACCGCGCAATACGGCCTTTACGTATCGATGGAAATTGAATACGGCGTATCACCGGGACAGGAAGCGGGGTATTCGTCAAGTCGAAAGTTCGTAGGCGAAAACCCGCGACGTCGCGCGAGGTTGCCGGGCCAATAACAGTCGGAAACCACTTGAGCGACGGCACTTCTCACAGACAGCCGGAGAGACTTCGTTTCTCGCGCCAAACTGAG
Organism: Solenopsis fugax; assembly: GCA_003595255.1. NCBI lineage: Eukaryota > Metazoa > Arthropoda > Insecta > Hymenoptera > Formicidae > Solenopsis > Solenopsis fugax. The sequence goes on along the minus strand of QKQZ01004574.1, from coordinate 5,100 downwards.
GCAAATCAAACAAAACCGAAATCGGAGAGACTCGGTACGAATCAGCTAAGCCAAGCCCATTCGCAGCTAGCTAAACGGCAAACTTATCTAATCCAACTTCTCGCGCGCGCAGATAAGAGAGAGAGGCAGAAATAGTAGAAAGAGAAAGAGAAGACGCGTGGCAAGTGATGGAGAAAGAGGAGGGTGGAATCAGATAGACATAGTAGTCTTTACAGTCGGTGGATACCTTTCGTTCCTGGCAACCGGGATACGAAGTTTATTCGGCGTGTTCGAGACCCAGAGGCTTCGCAGGGGTTCTTTAATTACTCGAGGCGGAACACGGGCCTTGCTGTTTGATCAGCCGTTCGCTACCTTCCCGGTGTACTCGAAGCTCTCGCGCGGCGTCAAGGACTACAAAAGTGCCGGACGGAAGGACAATATTTGTCGCTAACCCGGCCGAATCGGTTCGTGAAGATTAATCAGATTCTAGACGACGTCGCACGTTTACTGTATCGCTTTGTCGCTACGCGAAGATTTCTTTAGTGGATAATCCATGGCCGATTAACGAAACTACAGATAGAGTCTCTTATATAATTAGGTCTCTCTCTCTCTCTCTCTCTCTCCCTCCCCCCTCACTTCTCTCTCTCAATTCGGTACGGATCCAATTTCCAGATCCGGCGGAAAGTTTCGCGACGGCCGGTCGTACTTCGTCCTCTAATTTGAGACGGAGGAACATTGGTTTTATAAGCCATCGTTAATCGCGGCGAACCGGAGCAGCTGTTGGGGCGATCCTCTCGGGTTTGCCCGAGCCAGCACGAGAGATCGCGGCGATTTCGAGATAAGGTTTCGAGGCTTGTTGGTGCAACCTGACCAACGTTAAACCCCAAATCCCCATGCGACCATCCGAGTTGAGCCTTGCGGTGTTGTGGCGGCATTGGCCGACCTCTCCGCAGGATCTATCTTGAGAAATTCTCCCTCCCTTACAGATCCGCGAGAGAAGCTGCCCCATAGTTAACTGAATGCCGTTCAATGTGCATTCACCGCAACAGCGTCCGCGGTATCTAAAGGTCTTAGAACCGCTTTCGTGCGAGAGACAGAAGCTACTTTGGTGTCTGAAGATTCGTTAAAGCCGACATCGGATACTGTTTCGATGCACAATGGGCGGGATTCTTGCCACACCGACAACGGGCGTCGAACTCTCTAGCGCTTTACTCGACACGATAGCTTAAAGAGGTCGTCTTCTCAAGCGTGTCGTTTTTCGAGCGGCGGATTATTATATTCATTTAGGATACGTTTCGAAATGATAGAAGACCGGCAACGAAATTTATGCGATCTCGCTTCTCTGCCCAAGCCACAAAGTCTCCGTCGTCTGACGAAGGTGAACACGTCTTCGAAAATGGTCGGGATTCATTTCGTGGCGAGAGATGAGAAGGGAGGCGATAAGATAATTTTTCCGTAAATTCAAGATGGCAGCGGCTGATGGAAGGTCGCCGTCGTGCCAGTTATTATATCATTTCGCATTATGCGGGATCCACTCGCTCGGAGCTTCGCCTTTGCCAGCTTCTTGAAATGGATCCGAATAATTTATAATATTGGTTTATCTTATGAGATATTCCGCAGTCCTGCCTTATGAACCTCTTCTTTCTTTGTACCAACAGTACGTACGCTTCGCGAGTCAATTTTCCTGAAAGTACTGTATAAAACCCTAGTAGTTCGCAGAAACCGGTAATATCTCGGAAATCGATAATTTAGAGTTTAAAATATTGCACCTTAATTGCGACTCTCTGATACTTCAATTCAACAGCCAAAGAGATTAAAATATATTTAAATTAATATTTTTAATTTTTTCATGATTTCATACGAAATGAAAGTTTTGTAAAACGACGATATTTTTAGATAGATTTGATGATATATTTATAGTTGAATGATACATTTTTCTCCATTTTTATGATCTAAATATTATACGAAACAGGATATATTCGTGCAAATAAAAGCTTCAAGCACAAAAAAACTTGGAAACACGTTTAGATAGAAACTTGACAAAATCGATCTCCCTAACGACCGACTTTCCCCAATGTACGTTATGGCGCTCCAACACAGTGATTAATTAATCTATTGTCATTAGACTGATTGTGCATAGGGTTGCATTACTCTGTCAAATCCCCGGCGTGATTTCAGCAATATGCTTGGCTAAAAGGCCTCGTGCACAAAGCCAAGCTGGGAGACGAATATGGTTCAATGATAGTTTTTATCGAGGGTGTTTCTAAAGGGGTGAAAAATTGCACCGCTCAGCTGAAGTTGCCAATGGGCTAACCGAGATATTTGCCCAGGAATCGAAAGACCAGGCAAAGGGGGAGGAAAGAATAGCGAGATAGTAGCAGATAGACGAGACGAAAGGGGAAGGGGCGAAATAACGATAACAAAACGAACGGGGAGAAAAAAAAAGGTGAAAGGGGAGGAGATTGCGAAGGGCGCGATGTAGTAGGGCTGAAGCCGAACTGAAACAGGGCGCGCGAATGACGAAGGGATAGGGGAGGCTGTGTACGTTGATCAAGGGTAGGCGCGAAGGGATAGGGGAGCGATAAAAAGTACGACGGCACAGCCATTATGGGGATGAAATTAATATTTGTTGCCGCAGCTTTTTACTGTCAATTACCAGGATTATCTTTATGAAGATGTCCAACAATCTTGCGAAATTGACACATCGTAAACATCATTCCATTAACGTCAATTCGGTGATTATTACGCGCGCGACTTCGCGTCAGAGTTCGCGAGTTGGACATCGGCCTTTCGTTCACGGACGGTTGGTTTGCAACCAGCCTTTGTTTATTTATATTTGAAAATAAGGTTCGGTAGCATTTCGTTTCGCGTATGCAACGATCGCGATGGATGTCCCGTTTCACCGAACGGATATCCTCTGTCGTCGATTATTTATGCGTCCAGCGGACATATTTCGGATGGAGCGCGTCCCGGAATTATTTATTTATGGATATCATAAATATCAGGACGACGTAAATTTATCGGGGGCCGATGCGCTTGAAAATGACGAAACGAGGAGAATCCTGGCGCTTTTTTCGCCGGAATACGAGAATTTTGAAATGATTCACGCTCCGCTCGATGCCGAATCACGTCGTCGTCGTCGCTGCGCAGCGGTGGAAAGGGCTCCTGAAAGGCGATAAATCACGGTTCATAGAAATCAGCGGCCTTAGGAAACTCACGTCGTGCCACACTCGCTATTCCGCGATATCTGGCGCCATTGGCGGAAACGTTTTAGGGCGCGGAAATTACCGGAAATCTCTCTCTTTTGACTTGGTCGTGGCACGATGGATGAAACCGTAATTCCCAGCTCCCTCCCCACTTTCCCATCCCCTCTCGTTACGCTCGATAATGCGACTGACGGATACGTCGTTGAAAGCGCGTTTTCTCATTGCCCCGCTTTTACAGCCTTAAAATTCTATCGAGATACGAACGCCATTGAGTGAGATCGATACTAATCCGTCCAAGTTTTGCGAACGCTTAAAAACCCTTCTACTATATTCATGAGACGTAATAAAATTACTTTCAATCATTCTCTTCATCATAATTTGATGTAATTAATTTCATACATTTAAATGTGTATAACAGTGAAAGAGAAAAGTAAAATAATGGATAAAAATAAATAATGCAACTGCATATATAAGTAAAATATTGTAGAAAGGAACATATACGCCAGACTTACATATAACAATAGATTTATCAGCGAACAGTGCGATACGTGGGTATTTTTTGCACGCTGTACCAATCAACTTCTCGTCAATTGCGACAGCCTCGGCGAAATCAAAAAGTGTTAACGCGCAACACCGATACCACCGCCGACAGCAAAGCGTATGGGGACGTCGCGACCGCAGAAAATCCCACGCGGCATGGGCAGCCTGCCTGCCTGCCTGCCTGCCTGCGCTATCGGTGTCCGCGCTCGCGCGTTTCCGTTTTGCATTTCAAATTCTCGCGAGCAAAGCGACCGGTTAAATTCGACGTGTGTGCACGCGCGTGTGTACGAGTATCGCGACTGGCAGACAGGCACAAGCGGACCGCATCGGTTCCCACCACTTTCGGCTTAACGCGCGGCTTCAGCCAGCCGTGGACCACGTTCTTGTGTCGAGGAAGGTGGTCTACGTGGTCTGAGAAAGAAAACACCGAGATTGTTTCGAATAGCCGCGCAGCAGTAGGATCGGACAACGAGAAGGAAAGGAGAACGAAGACGGTGCGGCGCGGCGTGCGTGGGACGACGAGGAAGAGAGGAGGCGAGAAAGGCAGACGAGCAGGAAGCAAGCGATTCGGGGAGCAAAAAGCGGTATGCGGTAAGCGGCAATGAATTAATCGCCGTGAACAGTGCAAGCTCGGTCCGACCTCCGACCAAAATCCCAAGCTGGACCTCCATTCTGCTTCCCGCCTCTGCCCGCCTACACCTCCGCACCCACGAACCTGCAAAGCCTCCCTAAAACCCTTAATGCCGGCGACCGCAGCCATTGCCTCCGCCTCTGTCGTTTCGGCCGTGGCATCAACGATCGTTCCGCGACGGTGATTACCGTCGTATTAGTTTAAGAAACGACGCGGTTCCATCCCGAAAGTGGCGAAGATCGAAAGCGACCGCAGGAAAGTACGATTTACAATACGCCGGAATAACAGAGCAGTTCTATAATAAAAGATTTCCTCCTCAAAATTGTACGACTTTCACGTTAGTTTTCTAATGATACAACGTTTTCATTCTTTGCGCACGTGTGCGAAATCTCTACTGTCTCTTGAGGCTAACTCGACATTATCTAAAGTCTTTATCGTTCTACAACTTGGCAACCATCAGAAAGTGAAGATTTCAGACTTGAAATCGCTATCCTTTTGCCTGAAGATAATATAAGGTTCAATCTGCAGTAGAACCATTTCCGAAGTTTGGAACTTAAGCCACGCGGATCGAAGTGACTGTTATTTCGGATCACGATCTCCACGAAGTACGGACTTCCCTTACTCGGCCCCTTTTATTTCCGCTTCACTGTCTTCTTCTTGCGACATTTGCAAAATGACGATAAGTTTAAATGCGATTTCACGATACTATATATATATATATATATATATATATATATAGAGAGA